>JAFFST010055195.1:18883-30350 GCA_022414735.1 Noturus placidus
GTGTTGCATCCTCCTAGGCTGACTCAGTGACCTAGTCAATTAAGGCAATCTTTTATAAATTATAGCCCTATTATCTATAGCAATTTACTTATGGGTGAGGTACTCAGGTCTCACACTGAACTCATGACCTTTCATGACCCCAGACCAAATACCAACACCAAAAGAGCAATCATGGCTCTCACTTCCCCTTCCAGGAACCACATTATGACTGACTGCAACACTTTACCCAGATATCACATGTTAATCCATGAAATGAAAGAGCTTGATGGTGATTCCACACGTTTAATGTCAGGTACACAGGCGACGCACTCCCATACATACATGAGAGAGCAATTCTTTCTGAGTATTACAAATAATAGGAAGAATAAAATTATAACAAAAAAGGCAGAGCAGACTTCAGAACCATTTCTCCTGGCACATAAATGTGTAGTCTCTACTGTACATCATTACCACATAGCATGTAATAGAATTGAAATGGTCAGTCTCTTAAAGGCACCCTGCATACTCATGTGATGTAAGTAATTATATAGCTTTAGCCATTACAGATTCCCCTCAGGAAAGATAAAGGCTGTCCGCCACCATACACAACATAGGAAAAACATTCAAATCCAGCCCCACACATGGAAACTTGGAAATCCTCCAAACCATAACCTGCCATACATACTGGTTGATAACTGACATACATATCAGTGCAAACCACATACTACACAATATGCTCTTCAAAGACAAATCACATAAGAAAAAATTGTGTAACCAAACCATGCATGCAAAATAATTTTCAATTTTGAAAAAAACTTTTTTGCACAGGATAACATTAACAACCAAGACCATACTTTCCAGGTCCTATTCCCATTAAGGAAAAGGAAATCTTATTAATAACATCTAAACACATTAGAAATGCAAATCATTAAATCCATTACTACTGTAGGTCCAATCTGTCAGTAGTCCATTTCTTTTCTGTAGATGTGTTAATGTTAGAGTCAGTTACGTGAACAACACAACTCATGTCATCTCCGGCCATGTCATGAGTGTCATCAGTGAAATGTTCACAATCAATGACAGCTTCCCCAGGCCGAACAGCACATGGGTTTCGAAATCGATCCTCACTCATCTATGTCCCCAGCAGACTGTCCTCCAATAACGCATAGGTTGTTACAGTCCCATCCTGAGGCTCACATTGAGTATGGCTGCTGCATGAGTTCCAAGAGTGGAATGGTTGCATATTCACCACATGAAAGACACCAGTATCCTCTCTTGTGTGCAAACTCACAAATCTGTAGTTCACATCAGTCGAAACTTGAGTGACACGGTATGGACCAGAGTACAGGGGTGCCAGCTTAGCTGTAAATCAGGGCATCTGATTTTGGGTGGGTTTTTACTCTGACAAAATTGTTAATGGCATTAGAAACAGAGCAATGTTGTTTATTGTAGTACAGTTTCCATCTGTCATGAATGGTTTCCAGGGTTTCCCTTGCATGACCATGAGTTTCCTGCAATGACCACCTTAGATCCATGGAAAGTGTTTAACCTGCACCAATCACAGAATAGTCAGGTTGAAGGCCTATTGGAGACTCGTCAACCATCCGGGGATTCCTTGAAAATGCATCAGGCACATTATTTCGAGATCCAGTCTTGTGGACAATGTTGAAATCAAAGTCCGGGAATGGGAATTCAACCACTTAAGCTCACTGTGGTCAGTGAATATAATGACATGGAGACCCTCAAAAGTTAAACCATCATAAGGCCTAAAGTGCTCAAGGGCCAAGATAATATCCAGACACTCTTTCTCGGGTGTGGAATAAGGCTTCTCCAGTTTATACAGGGCCTGACTAGCATACATCATAGCTACATTTCTGCTATGCTGATCACTCTTGTTATGGCCCAGACTAGGTTGTGCCGCACAGAGTAACCATCTTGGGATTCGGTTGGATTGATCTTTAAATAAGGGAAGCCAGGAATAACAACACAAACAAGGTTGTGTGAAAAAGGTTGTGGTATATTGTAACAGACAATTACATACATATAACTGTACAAATTAACCAAACCAGGCATAACTTCAGGGTGGGCTAAGGCCAAAATAATAAAGAAAAGAATTCTATTATTAGGTAGCTAGCTTACTTAAAGGATAAGAAAGAAAATACAAGTATACTTACCTAACCACCTAAGCAAAAAAACAGAGACAAAATGACCCTCTCCCAAAAGAAATGGCAGCCACACCCCTACTGTCGGTGAATCAAGTGAACATATATATACAATAGTGAAGAAAATGCACAATAACAGATACAGGGAAAACCAAATCCAAAAACCAGGCAAAAATCAAATACTGAAACAGCTATTAGAAAATAGCTTACAAGCAGCGCAACCAAACACCCTCTAAACCAGCAACACACATGTAACCACCTCCAACATCCCACACCATTCTCACTCTGTCTTCCTCTTTAAATATGGCCACCATTCAGTGAGGTCATCCTGGGAGGTGGGAGCAAGGCAGGCTAGGAAAGGCTGGAAAGTCTAGGAGGGACTTTGGACCTGCACACAAAATATGTCACAGCACACAAAAACTTACCATCCCAATATAGCAGGTTGTAACAAACTGCTTCAACGCAGCTCCAAGTACCAGGTCGCAGACGTTATCCTGTCAGGCACCGTCCCAGACAAAGGGGAACATCATTTTTTGTGAGTGCGAATAGTGGTTCAGCATGGTGGGCATAGTGTTGTATAAATTGACAATAATAGCTTGTTAGGCCCAGGAATTGTCTCACTTGCTTCACATTGAAAGGGATTTTAAAGTCCATAACAGCATTCACTTTGTTTTGGTCTGGCAGGATGACACTTGGACAGACGTGGTAGCCCAAGAAGCTATGTTCTCTCCGTCAAAACTGCCATTTGGCGAGTTTAACTGTCAACCCAGCGAACATGAACCGTGAAAGTACTTCCCTAAGGTCATCAAGATGTTGCTTGAAAGTGGGCAAAGCCACAACAATGTTGTCCAGGTAGACTGCACAGGACTTATAAATGAATCCAGCCAAAACACTGTTAATATTTCTTTGAAAGGTTGCACAACCCAAAGAGAAGCACACAGAATTGAAATAGCACACAATGTGAAACAAAAGCCATCTTTAGTCTTGAGTCCTCTGTCAACATCAATTGTGGTCAAGAATGTTCCCAGGGAAAGGAAGTCAAGGGACTCTTCGACTCTCGGTAATGGATAAGAGTCCTTTATGGTGAGCTGGTTAAGCCCACAATATTCCATGCAAAATCGTGGTTCACTGCAAGATTTCTGAACAATCACAACGGGGCAGCCCAAGGGCCTGTTGCAGGTTCAATGATGCCTTCGTTTTCCCTATTTGGTCCTCTGTTAACTGCTTTTTTTGCTGGGGATGTTTGATAAGGGGGAAGGTGGACTGGCTTGGCATCCCCCTTGTCTATGGAGTGCTCCGAGAAATAGGTCAAGTAGCTCTGTTGTTTAGACATGTTGTTTATTAGAATCGACTGCAGTGGCAGGACATCAATCATGGCCAAAGCTTTGCACCCAATCGGAGACTGATTACAGAGCAGGCATTCACATTACACAGGTACATACAATACATAATCTCTGCACTCATAGAAGTTAACAGACTTAACTAGATATGTTGTGACCTAGCACACATATAATACTTGAATGACAATACAAATGAAAAAGACAATATTAATTTGCTAGAGGAGTTTATTGAGATCTTAGAAGAAATATATATATAGAATTAGGCAATAATCTGATCCAGAAAATAGGCAATGGTGGGGTGATCTAAAAACACAATATCAGGGGCAAGACAATATCAAAACACACAAGGCAAAACTGGGTCAAGAACAGAAACAGGAGCAGAGAGATAAACAGGCTTGGTATCATCACAAACATAAGGAGTGGAGTGTATATTGCCTCTTACTCTGCTCTCCTGTCCAAATTTTCATCTGAAGTGACTTCTGCTAAGACTGCCTTCTACAAGGAAAAGCTGGAAACTTCTGTACAAGACCCTCCAAAGTTCTACAACATGATTTCTTCACTGCTCAACCCACCAGCTACCCCTGCTCTGCCAGACCATTACGTCTAGCCCAACACTAACAACTGAAGATTCCTCTTCTCCTTCACTGGCACATTTCTACTCTAGCAACAGAAGAGATCCTGCAGGTAATTTTGTCATAGGTCATACAGATCATACAATCCTACCACTGGCACTTGTCATAATGCTCCAGACCATCTCACAAGACCTCCTACCTTTTATCATAACTATCATAAATGGCTCCATATCATCTGGTCATGTATTTAAGAGAGCAAGGGTTATTCCCATCCTGAAGAAACCCACTCTGGATCCCTCTGACATTGGCAACTACTGACCAGTATAACTTTCTCTCTTTTCTTTTTAAAATTCTTCCTAAAAACGCACTGTCTACAATCAACTGTCTCTCTACCTCACACAGAACATCCTATAAGATCCTAACCAGTCTGGCTTTAAAGTGGCACATTCCACAAAAACTGCCTTGGCCATAGCCATACCTCATTGCAGTCCTTACCTGGTTTCACACTGAGTCTAAGCAGGGTTCAGCCTGGCCAGTACCTGGATGGGAGACTTCCTGGGGAAAACTAAGGTAGTTGCTGGAAGTGGTATTAGTGTGTCCAGCAGGAGGTGCTCACCCTGTGGTCTGTGTGGGCCCCAGTGTAGTGAAGGGGACACTATGCTGTAAAAAACAGCACTCAATCTTTCAGATGAGACATTAAACCAAAGTCCTGACTCTCTGTGGTCATTAACAATTCCAGGACACTTATTATGAAAGAGTAGGTGTATGACTTGGTGAAATTCCCCCACCTTCCCTTCTCTATCATGGCCCCCTAATAATCCCCATTTTTGAACTGGCTACATCACTCTCCTCTCCTCTCTACTAATAGGTGGTGTGTGGTGGGAGTTCTGGCATACCATGGCTGGCATTGCATCATCCAGGTGGAGGATACATATTAGTGGTGGTTGAGAAAATCCCCCCATACTATCTAAAGCACTTTGAGTGTCTAGAAAAGTAACTCTAAATGTTGACTGTCACTGAGAAGCTACATGCTGCTAGATCAGCCAAACTGTAATCAGTCCTCAGCCTCCTTGACCTTTCAGCAGAGTTTGACACATTCAAACACAAGACTCTCTTGTCCACCCTCATGAGAATCAGATTTCATGGTACCGCATTGCAGTGGTTTGCTTCCTACCTGGATGTTCACTCAAGGTGACTTGGAAGGGATCCAAATCTGCTCTTCGCAGGCTCTCCACCTGCAGGTGTCCCACAAGGCTCAGTACTTGGTCCTCTTCTGTTCTCACTCTATACTCAATCTCTTGGTGAGGTCATATCCTCACATGGTTTCTCATACTTCTGCTATGCGGATGACCCTTAACTCATCCTCTCCTTTACTCCCTCAGATAATCTTGTTTCTGCATGGATGCATGGATGGCAGCTCATCATCTGAAAATTAATCCCAGCAAAACTGAACTACTGTTCATCCCAAGTGACTCATCACCATGCCAGGATCTCTCTAGACAACTCTCTGATCCCACCTTCAGTTACTCCAACCGTCCTTTTCCTCTTACATTGCGAATCTGACACGCTCATGTCGATTTCTTTTTTATAACATCAGAAGGATTCGTCCATTTCTATCCATTCAGGTTACTCAGATGCTGGTTCCTTCTTTTGTCATTTCGAGACTGGACTTCTGCAACTAACTCCTGGCAGGTCTTCCTCTGAGCACCATTTGACCTCTGCAACTGATCCAGAATGCAGTTGCTTGACTTGTTCTCAACCTTCCTAAGTTCTTCCATACCACCCCATTGCTACACTCTCACCACTGGCTTCCTGTAGCTGCATGCATTACATTTAAAACTCTGATACTTGCCTAAAAAAACAAAAATGGATCAGCACCTACTTACCTCAAATCACTTATCACACCCTGCACTGTACAACGCTCCCTCCGAACCTCTAACAGCACTAGACTGGTGCCACCATCTCTCGGGGTACAAGGAAGGCATGCATCAAGGCTCTTCTCTGTTCTGGCACCTGTTCTGGTGGTTGAATGATCTTTCCCTAGATGTTTAAACAGGTGAGTCATTGGCGGCCTTAAAATGATGTTTAAAGACCTATCTCTTCCTAAAGTACTTAAATTAAAGTATTTAAATTCTGTGTTTTCTTACTATATTACCTCCCAATAGAGTTTTAAGACTGAAGAATTCTTAGTCCATGAGGTGACTGTGAGGTGACATCTACCTCTTTATCTATCTACCTATTTAACCTTATGTTTATCAGCACTAGACCATTTGCAAATTAGTGTCCATCACTTGAGAAGGCGACTCAGAAATCTGAAATTATACCTTCCTGGACACAAATAGTGATTCTTAACAGGTGGTCACTTTCATTGCCAGCCAATTTGAGGGAGCAGAATGTCTTCCTGGTTATAGCATGATGTTTGAGAGATGAAACAGACCACGTGTTCAGGATCTTGATGGTGTGTAACCTTGATGATGCAGACCTCAACAGACAACAATTTGGAAATGGTTTAGCACTGATAAACATAAGGCTAGAAAGACATATGGATAGATATTCTTTATTGATCCCGAAGTGGAAATTTTGGGAAACCATAGTCAATTAATTATTTTTATTATTAATTACTTATTCAGTCAGGCTGGTCTGAATTACTTATTTCTAGACCTTAGCAAACACAGTAACTAATGAATTTAGGTGTTAGGAAAAATACATTGGGTAGTCATATGATATAGAAGGATCTAGATATTTGTGCTAATGTGTACAGTATTAAGCACAAATGAATGCTTATCTGAATAACAACAGGAACCTAATTATAGACAATAGGATGCAGAAAGTATACGCTGGCCTTAAAAGGCACAATATGGGAGCTGCCTTCAAACCCAAAGGTCTCAAACCATAGAGAGTTTTCCATATAACGTCAATATGTTCCAAGCATTTGTTACTCCATGTTATGAGCTCTAATTGAGAGTTGAGACATTCCAGTCGGGCCTCTTAGCAGCTCACCTCCGTATGTGCCAATGTCCAATGAAGGGGACAGCAACCATCCAGTTACCTGAGCAACGACTTTTCACTCTATTCAGCAGGAAGAGAGGAGAGAAAAGGCAGCTAACAAGTGGAAAAAATGGGTGAATGGAGCTTCCCTAGCCACAGCAGAGAGCGTCACAGTCTGTTCACTCACACAAACAGTCCCATTCAGTGCTCTCTTTACCCAGCCTTCTTCAACACTAGTGCTACTGTTTACCCAATAATGTCTTCGTATCCGTCCCACTGTTTACCTGATAATGTCTTTGTACCTCTGAGTACAAATTCTCCACTGATTGGTCTTTACTACACTGTGCCAAATCGGTATTACCACTTTCAGAGTCCTGGAATTCAGTGCTACTTATTTCATATGATCTGCATTACACACAGGAGTTGCTCCAGAACATATAAAGACATGTAGAGAAGAGCGATTGTAGACATATAGAGAACTGTAAGATTCGGGTTTTTGGTAAACATGTGACTTCATAAATACCCTAAACACCATATATGTGACATTTTACACCAAATTATTGTTTATTCAAATCTGTTTATTCAAGTCTGACTATATTACAATTGTATCTGCTTATTACTTATTGAGGCTCAAAATGTT
This sequence comes from Noturus placidus, assembly GCA_022414735.1. Taxonomy (NCBI): domain Eukaryota; kingdom Metazoa; phylum Chordata; class Actinopteri; order Siluriformes; family Ictaluridae; genus Noturus; species Noturus placidus. Next base: position 26,565 of record JAFFST010055195.1, read on the forward strand.
ATGGCTCAATATCTCAGAATGAGAGAGCTGTAAGCTAGAATTTTATAATCCAAAGGACTGTATGTACTGTATATAAATATAAAGTATTGTTTATATCGTATAAAGTGTCATTTATACAGCACATAAGCACAATTACAAGATTTAGCCTCTCAACAGTAGCAGTCCTTTCATGCAAAACACCACCCAGATCTAAACACCTTTACAGTATACTTATTCAGTATTACTGATATTTGTTTCATTTTATAGGTTAAATGTGTTATTTAACAATAAGTGGAATTGACAGATGTGGGAGGAAACTCTGTGTGTTTGAAAGAACAATATGCTAAACTAAAGTGTACAATTATGCACTAGAGATGCTACTGATATCTAGTATGGGCGTCCCTCCAATAAATACTGGATTGAATATTAGGAAGGAAGAACAAATCTGATCTGATCCTGTAACAAATCTAGCCTGAAATATCACAGAATTGTTGACCATGGAGGAATAACTAGACAAGTTAATTGCATGTCAGTGTTAATAGTTTTGTTTATTTGAACTTGCTCACAAACAATTAGAATGAATAACATCCATGAATGGATGGATGGATGGATGGATGGATGTATGGACAGTGTATAATTAAATATAATCTGCTTCAGGCAGATACCTAAAAATAAATAAATAAATATTTATTATTATTTAATTAATTAAAAACCAACCCATGTATAAGAATGAATAAATGAATAAATAAATATATGTATATAACTGTGTGCAAATAAGAATATAAAAAGTCATGGCATGGTAAACAAAGGGGTCAGAGATGGTTGATAATTTACAAGGTTTGCCTTCCTCCATTGTGTCCTACAGCCTGGAAAGCGTAGCTGTCGCCCTGAGGGGAGTCCCTAAAAAACAGAAAACAGGACATGTGAAGGGTCTTGTCAGCCAACCTCAGCATTTGCTGTTTACTTATAAAGAGTGAAAGAACCCTAATAGGAAGTCCAATCATTTTGGAACAGACTGTAACTTTTGCGCTACAAACGATTTCTGTTTTGACGGCTAGTAGAATGAAACCAACAGATGATAGAGGAGTAGTAGAACATAATAAGGATGTTCTTAATAACCCCAAAGGAATTGAGTTTCCATAAATGGTACTGAAGCTGCTGGAATTTCCTGAGTATCTCCTCCGTATTGGAAGTAAATTTCAGAGATCCCAGGTACTTGCGCTCCTCAACAATCTCTATGGGCTTTCCATGAAAAACAGTAATGACTGCCATAGCCATCTGCCTCTGAGTATTAGAAAAGCTTACTACCGTCTCCTTAGTCTTATTTAAATTTCGTTCCAAACAGGCATTGTCACACCACTCAACAAATTCCTGAAGAGCTGGGCCATGATGCTGTGAAGGGCCTGAAAGCAGAGATTGTGATCCATCCATCCATCCATCCATCCATCTTCAACCGTTTACTCCTTTTCAGGGTCACGGGGAACCTGGAGCCTATCCCAGGAGGCTTCGGGCACAAGGCGGGGTACACCCTGGACAGGGTGCCAGTCCATCGCAGGGCACAATCACATACACACTCACATTCATACACTACGGACACTTTAGACACGCCAATCAACCTACCATGCATGTCTTTGGACTGGGGGAGGAAACCGGAGTACCCGGAGGAAACCCCCATTGTGATCAGCAAACTTAATCAGATCACAATTAGATTGCGTGGACCTGCAATTATCAGTATACAGAATGAAGAGCAAAGGGGAAAGAACACAGCCCTGCGGAGAACCAGTTGAAGAATATAGTAGGTCAGAAAAGATGTAGTTGACCAGCACTTTGTAAGACCTATTGTTCAAAAAGTTAATTTTGCATCATCGACCCATCTGCCTGCAAGATACACAAACTGAAGTGAGTACAACTGTGGGTTACGAACTTCAGTGATATAATTTTTAATAATCATTTCTGGCATTTGTGGCCCTTATCCTCTCTATAGCCTTCAGCCCACGAGAGAAGAGAGCAATGGGCCTCAGATCATTTAAGGTTTTAATGGAACTCTAATGGGGCCAACAGGAGAGTAACTCTAGTGGGGTGGCTGTGGCTCAGTCGGTAGAGCGGGTTGTCCACTAATCCACTAATTGTGGGGTTGGTGGTTCGAATCCCGGCCCGGGTGATCCCATGCCGAAGTGTCCTTGGGCAAGACACTGAACCCCAAGTTGCCCCCAATGGCAAACTAGCACCTTACATGGCAGCTCTGCTACCATTGGTGTGTGAGTATGCTCTCATTTGTAAGTCGCTTGTAAATGTATAATGATATTTCTGTAAAGCTGCTTTGAGACAATGTCCATTGTAAAAAGCGCTATGGAAATAAATTTCACAGACCCTTTTTTTTTGGTGTCAGAATAACTGGACTGTTTCCACAGCTGAGGGACTCCACCACAAGCTAAAGCGTTCTGAAACAGAGCCTGAAACACACCCCCTAAATGCTCCACACAATGTTTTAAGGTTCTGCCACAGATATTATCCAGCCCAGGTGCAGATTTAACTTTGGTCTTCTTAAGAGCTCGCGCCACGTCCTCTGTACTTATAGTGAGTCACCAGGGTTTAGAGTAGAAATGATTATTTCCACTTGAGTGCAGTTATCTGTCTCAAATCTGGTGTAAAAACAATTGAGGTTAAATGGAAGAGATGTTGGACTGCTACAGTGCCTTGCGAAAGTATTCAGCCCCCTTGAACTGTTCGACCTTTTGCCACATTTCAGGCCTCAAACATAAATATATAAAACTAATTTTTTGTGAAGAATCAACAACACGTGGGACACAATCATGAAGTGGAACGAAAGTGGTTAATTTGCGCCTTTCAGTACTCATATAATAGATTTTGGTCTGGAAGCAGAGTCAACAGCAGGACACTTTTATATTACTTTTCTTTTTCTGTTCTTATAACTATCTGTTTTATTTAGATAAAACAATCATAACATCAGCTTATAGCTCGCTAGCATTGTTTGCGTTTCACTGGCATTGGCCACTGCTGGCTTTGTTTCTGTTTCACTGGCATTACCTGCCGCTAGCCTTGTTTATTTCCCACATTTAATATGTCTATTACTTCCTCTGTTCTGAGTGCAGATGAGGACTCGCTCGAGCTGCACACGGTGCTGAACCGTGTGGAGAAACAGATTCGCGGCCTTCTCGACAGGCAGGCCCAGTTGCTAGAGCGAAAAACCACGCTGGAAACGTTCAAGGTAAGCCCGCAGCGTGTTATCAGCACTCCCAAGCCCTGCACGCCGTGTGATTCTCTGTGCAGGGACCATGCTCCTAGGGTGAAGACCTACGCAGACAAGACCTCCTTCACGCCGGCGCACCACAGGCCCTGGGTGACTGAGAGGCGAAAGGTGAGGGCCTCTACACCACCGGCGTTCCTGATCCCAACGCAGAACCGCTTCGCCCCTCTCTGTCAGACCAGACCAAACACAGTGATCTTCGGGGACTCCATCGTACGGAACGTCCGCGTCGCTTCCGCCAAAGGTAAAGTGCATACCCACTGTTTCTCTGGTGCTCGTGTCCTTGATGTGTCTGAGCAAGTATCCAGGATCCTGAAGAAGGACGAGCGCATTGGAGCGGTTGTGCTGCACGCGGGGGCGAACTACATCAGGCTGAGGCAGACAGAGGTGCTGAAGAGGGACTTCGCCAGACTGATCGAGACAGCTCGAGGCAGCGCACCCACCGCAAAGATCGTTGTCTCTGGACCTATACCCACCTACAGACGGGGAGCTGAAAAGTTCAGTAGACTTCTGGCTCTAAATGACTGGCTAGTTTCCTT
>JAFFST010055195.1:37342-51661 GCA_022414735.1 Noturus placidus
CTATTTATCAACATTAGACATTTAGGTCAACATTGGATCATTCAGAGATCCTCACTGAACTTCCGCAGAGAGTTTACTGCACTCAAAGTAAGGGGGCTGAATAATTTTGCTCGCCCAATTTTTCAGTTTTTTATTTGTTGAAAAAGTTTGAAATATCCAATAAATTTCTTTCCACTTCATGAATGTGTCCCACGTGTTGTTGATTCTTCACAAAAAAATTACAGTTTTATATCTTTATGTTTGAGGCAAAGTGTGTCTTCAAATGTGAAATGTGGCAAAAGGTCGAACAGTTCAAGGGGGCCGAATACTTTCGCAAGGCACTGTATATACACACACACACACACACACACACACATATACATATATACATAATTATTCATATATACACATATACATATATTGATCAGAAATTGTGAAAGGAATTAATACACATTTGCTGTACTTGCATATCAAATGAGAGATATGGGAAGCATTCTGTTAATTCTTCCATATCAAATACTATAACATAAATCGGACACAATGTGTTTCCCCAAAAACATAGCAGAAGCAGTTGTTTCACTGACATTTTATTTACAACCCTATGTACAAGTCAGCATATAGTACACTTTCTGAAAATTACATGATCTCAAATTGTCAAAAATGAGTCCCTGGAACACGTCGTAAGTAAAATAGAATTTCTGCAAATATTCCTCCACACCATATGTTAAAATGGAAAATATAGGCTTTGCGATAATTCCATTAAACTCTTGGCCGTTTCAACACACACACATTAAACGCACACAAGCCAGAATTACCAGGGTCTGTTCCAGAACAAAGTCCCAAACTCAATCTTAAATCCTGAGTTGAATTGTGCACCTCTGGATTTGTCAGCTAACGCTACAGTCAGCTTGTTTGATTACAATGATTCTTAAAATCTATTTTCCTGAACGGCTCCTAGGAGTTGTTCCCTAATCGTACAGGGGATAGATGTGCTTCACGTGTAACATATTAGGACTCAATTCACAGATCATCATTTCACTGCATTTTACAAATATAAAACAACAAGGCACACAAAAGCATTAAAAGCAGGAGTATCAAACATGCTCCTGGAGGGTCACGACCCTGCAAAGATTTCTCTCTCTCTTTCTACCGCACCAAATTCAGCCTGTATTGGCTTTTACAATTAACTGAATATTTCAATTAGACGTCATTTTAAAACAGGACTGCAGTCTGACACCTGACTGAAAGCAGGGGCTCTTAATACAGATGTGGAGGACCAAACGCCCTGCAGATACCTCAGCCAACTGATCTAGGTGATTATCGAGACCTTCACAATTTGGACCACAGCGTTTTGAGCAAGGATGTCACAGTGTCACGGTTAGCCATGGTGTATGATTGGTATGACCCTTACCTTGCTATAATAATTAAAATGAATTTCCATTCCTGTTTGTTTGTGGCTCGGAACACTGCTGTTCTATGCAACCACGATATCTTATACCTTAGAATGAGACACAGACAGAGAAATACAGATACTGGCCGTCATTTATTAAGCCGGTCACGGAGAGATAGGGCGGCTGTGGCTCACTCGGTAGAGCGGGTTGTCCACTAATCCACTAACCGTGGGGTTGGCGGTTCGAATCCCGGCCCGGGTGATCTCATGCCGAAGTGTCCTTGGGCAAGACACTGAACCCTAAGTTGCCCCCAATGGCAAGCTAGCACCTTGCATGGCAGCTCTGCTACCATTGGTGTGTGAATGTGCTCTCATTTGTAAGTCGCTTGTAAATGTAAAAAAAAAATAAAAATTCTGTAAAGCTGCTTTGAGACAATGTACCATTGTAAAAAGCGCTATACAAATTGATAAATTAAATTATATTTATTATAATTATTATTTATTCGTAAATCGTTCCTCCTAGTCTTTACACAAGAACTTTGGTAGTAATGAATAGCTCGTAATTTCGGGGGGGGGTTCGTACCTTACTCATGCTCCTGAGTGTATAAATTTACTCGCACAAGAAGACTAACTAATGTATCCCTCGGATTAATAAATTTAAGTTTCTGCACCTTTATATTTGGATTACACTGCCTCCAGTGTATCGGATTCTACCCACTGGAATTAAGTAGCCCTGATTTAAATGGCTATACTTACAAGATTTATATATTTATTTAGTTTACAAATTCACTTTGCAATGCTTCGCCATTATAATTTATCTGAAAAAAAATTCAATCATTATTTATGGACTGTGTAGGAAAAATAATGTGGGACCACAGTAGTCTAGTCTACCTGACTGGTGTACATTTAAGGGACATGATGGCCGTCGATCAGCTCGCTCTGTTCACCTCAGCAAAAGAACCAGAGTCGTGACAGATTTCTAAAGAGAAAAAGAAAGACTCCAACATCGCCACACATTTTAACACAAACTATAAGCAACATGCGAAGCCACGTTAAAAAAAATTTAAACACGATCGGTAACGTAAAAACCGCATTTTTAAAATCTGAGTTTTAAAAACAGATAATTTAAGATCTGTACAAGACCAATCACAGCATAACAAACACCAAAGCACTATTCACACTGCCGAGCATGGCGAGAATGGTCCCTTTGCCATTGGTCAATTGTAAACTATCTTTTATAGCCAACAGAGCTGACACCACACACATTAGCACAAAAGAACACATTCAGTGTGTACACTCGTATGCATATGACCGCTTTCCCTTAATTAAAAATATTCTCTTTCTTTTTCTGACAAAAGTGACATGATTGTTTCCTAATTAGAGAGGAGAGACCAAAAAATCTAGGCGAAAAACCCGTCCCTGATGTGGAATATATGAAATGAAAGGATCAAGGGAGGAGTGTGAGGTTACAGACAGCACGGATCACTCGCAGGCCAGTTTGCTGTCGAAACTGGACAGGCCAATGGCGAAGGCTTGCAGTGCACACATGGGGTAGTTGTAGTCCAACGTGAACACATCCTCAGCAACACGACCAAACTGCATAACGATGTAGTCTGCTGCATAGACACAAGCACAGAGGAAAAATATATATAAATAAATATAAAAGGAATAGCTGTCACAGTGCTGGAGGAAGAGAAAGGGAAACGAGCACACAGTCGGCAAACGTCACTGTACTCACGATCGTTATCATGGACGATCTGAAAGTTTTTGACCGAAGCCTGTGTGACCCTTCCGTGGAAGTTGAGCACGTAGGACTGTGTATCGTCGTTCCACACCGGAGCTTTATTATGCAACTCGATCAGGTTCTCCAGAGAGCGATTTTGCCATTTAATCAATAATGACTCCTGATCCTGTTAACAATGATTAAATAATAGGAAAGAAATAAGAATCTTAGAATGCAGTTGAGTATTCATTTTTACTTAGTGGTGCCTATATGAAATTATTCACTACTTAAATATATTCCTGTAGATTTAGTTAACAACGTTATCACCAACTGGACTGCGGCGACCGTGATGGAAATCCGTCACTATGACGGGTAAGTTTTATACCTGCCTTAATATGTGAACTAAAAACACGCATGACTCTCACAACTTCAGACAGAACAACAAAGACGTACATTCGTGGGACGAACAGGAACACGCTCGAAGTTCATGTTCATGCCAGGAATGACAACAGTCATCTTGCGCGGGCCTTTAAATCCAAGTACGTTGGTTTCCTACAGAGTGAGAGTATAGCACATATGGTCATCCAGCTACAAATCTGGCCTGTCCAAAATAAGGCCGTGTATAATCATACTCACGTAGCAGATAGCTGCTAGTTCCTGCCGTGTGCTGCTCTCTTCCAACAGCGCTCCAGAGTTCTTGCTGGGGTTTGTGCCGTTATCATACACAGTGAACTTAGTCCCCATCAGATTCGATCTAAAGTCAACGTGAACAAAAGGAGACTAGTAAATAATAAGGAAGGCAGATTTAAATATACATACTGGTTTTGGTGAAACTACACACATACAGTCTCTCTGTGAAACACCCGTGTGAAACTCTACGGACCTACGGTTATTTATAGTCTACAAATATTCTCGACTGAGGCCCTCTAGGATTCAGAGCATTCGAGGAATAATTAATGAAAACTTATAACATTCGACAGTGGTCCAGTGTCTGGTTTTGTACCCAGAAACACTGTGACAAATCAATCTTCTTCCTTGGGTTTAATCAAGGAGTAATACTAAATAAAGCTGTTCATGTAGACTGAAGATGTTTTCTCAGAGTTTGTTAGTAATAAATACAACCTATGTTAATACACGAAGTCCAAACGTTTGTTGTTCTTTGGAGAAAAGCAGAAAGATCGCAGAAGAACGTACCTCAGTTTTCCCACGAAGCTTTCGGCCTCACGAGACAGATCTGTGGCATCTACTGAGATCAGATAGTTGGAGGTCTTACTCTTTTTCCTCTTTCTACCAGCCAACAGGAACAACTGAGAGAGAGAGAGAGAGAGAGAGAGAGAGAGAGAGAGAGAATGTAGACAAAAACTAAATCAAAGACCGAGAGAAACACAGAGTCTAATCTAAGTGTAAGTAATAGATTTTATCTCAATCATCCTGGTAGCAAGTGTAAATAAATAGATGAATAATATCGCCTTATTGTTTCATCTCTATACAGACCACTGTGGTTTAAAATGCCTTGAACCTGTTCTGTGTACAAGAATAGTTTGTTTGTTTACCACCGTTCCAAATATTTAAGCCGAACATAAGAGATTAAGTGTACGCGTGCTATGTCCGTCTACGCCTGAACATTCTGCACACTCTAACCTTCTTTCCGTCTTCTCTCTCCAGATGCATGAAGTAGGTGGGGTATAGGCCACGGTCCATTCCCTTCTTATCACGTGTGATACGGCACTTTACTGGAACGCCACGTGGGGCCGGTCGCAGCACAAATTCCTCGAGATTGTCCACTTCAATGGAGGGGCCTTCTGCCATGGGTGAGGCCAGAGTCACACACTCCTAATGGGAACAGATATACAGTGTCCAAACACATCAGTGGAACAACAAAAACCTGTATGTGTGTACCTGTGCGTGTGTATAAAGTTGAGGGTACGATTTGACTGCACTTGATTAAATGAACATGATCGACTGCGATATTAACGTTTAAAGTCCGTCCTCTGATCATAGAAAACTCCGCCGCAGATCAAATTAAGCGCTTCCTAAACTTACAGCCAATCACCATAGAGTGGCGCAGGGATGACGTTATTTTGCAGTGCCAAAACCCAAATACAGAGTTAGTATTTAGCCCTCGAGCTGCCAGTTTCGCTGCAAGCTCCAGCGCGTTGCACGAGGGGAAATCATGACACTAACATGATGCTAAATGGCACTACAGAGGTTGTCGGGGACATTAAACGTCATCACGCCGAACAGGAAAAAACTTTGCAGATAAACTCAGGGCTCTACAGTGCAACCATTTCACTCACATTTGTGACTGAAAAGTATTTTGTGCGACAGTGAATAAATATTTATACACACCGGTGCGAGTGACCTGTTCGGAGTTGTATAATACAATCGGAATAAAAACTACAGGAAGTCCAAAATACATCTACACCACGCAAGTTACTTTCACACTGCTTTTCATCTCCTCAGTCAACGGAACAAGTGTGTAAATACTGCAGAGAAGACATTATGATGACGAGAAACTCTCTACATCATCATAAACCACCATCTTTTATTGATCCAGCAAAATGACCTGAACTTTCACTTGCTCATGTAGACACAGCAGTGTCGGGCGGAGTAAATTAATAATAATGCTAACGCTACAAAGTGGGTTTAATTCAAACTTCTTTATTAAATAAAATCTCACCAATCATAATCAAGAGTAGCAACTGTTCAGTAGGAGTATGCTGCTGCTCTCCTCCACGCTCTTCACTAACTCTAATACATAGCGTATTCACTTCATTTACACTCAGGGTTGCCAGATAGCACTAGAAAAGTTAGTTCCAGTTTCTATGTTTTGATTTAATCCCCCAAAACAATATTAGTAGCAGGCATGGCAACACTGTACTGGGGAACTGATCTAAAAGGAACAACTGTTAAACAAACAAAAATAAAACTAATAAAATGTAAAGACAGAAAATGTGCTTAGTTATAAATAAATCATTTAATATAAAAATAGATTATATTAACTTCGCTATCTTCTCAAAAAGCTATTAGACTTTTGGATCATTTTTGTGTTAGTCTACTTTTAATTAGAACTCTGTTGTTTAAGATATTTAAACATAAATATTTTATTCTTGTTTATTTATCAATTAACCAACAGTATCTCTCATTGCTATTATTTTTAATTCAATTAACCGTGACCATGAGCAGAGAGCTTACATTTAACTGTTTATGACCTCCTGATTAAAGTTTAAATAAAAAAAGATTGGTATCTGGATCGGTATAGGCTGTAAATATCCTGATCGGAGTATCAGTAATGAACATTAAACTAAAGCGCTGTGCATCTGACGGGTAAATGAACTCATCCAATCACATCCTATATGAGATTATTCGGATATATACACAATATACACTGATCAGGTCGAGAACTGACTCTAGACCAGAACCATGACAGTGAAACATGTCTAATAGTGTAGCTTTAAATATATTTAAGAGGAGCAGACTTCAAACACTGAACACTGATGTTTATTGTATTTGTTTACAAATTGAACAGGTTAAAAGGTTATTTTTTGCATAGTCTGTAAAAATAACTGAAAATATTACATTTAGTTTATCAGAAGGTAAATTAATGTCTCATGGTTCACACTGTGTTCCCAAATTCTGTCATCATTGACCAGCTCAAGTTCTCATGCCTACTTGTGTTATATTGTGGCACATTAGTGTTACCATCTCTAAAAAAAATTATAATAATAATAATACATTTTTAAAAACCCTCAACTTCATCTGTGCTCCTAAATTTTTGTAATTAAAAGAAATTGTCTGCGTCTCTCCTCCTGTAAAACACTGTTATTGCCTGTTCTGCATTCGCCTGAATTGTTTTCATTTGATTGCACATTGTTTATATTTGATGCATATTTTCATTTGGTTGATGGTATTTGTATTTTTACTTATCCTATACTTTGTGTACAATTGTATTTATATTTTTCTTCTACGAGATGATGCACTTTAAGGACCAGTCTAATTTGGTGTAAAGATTTGTACATTAGCAGGAATGTAGCACGACATGGAGGTGAAAGCAGCGGTCTGTTTATTTATATGTGAAAGTGCAATAAAAATATGTCGTCCCTAAAATCAATGATTAAGCAAGATCTCAATATTGATCAAAATAATCGGGATTATCATTTTGGCCATAATCGTGCAGCCCTAGTTGGGTGCCATACAGTGCTGGACTTGGTACTAGATGCGGAGGCAGGACGTGTAGACTCTGTATTAGGGGAAAGAGAACCAGCTCCGTCTTCATCATCATTATCATCGTCGCTGACTTCATCGTAATTCATGCTGTCTGAGAGTCCTGGGGAGAAAATAAATAAATGAACAAGATAAACAAGATTCTTGCTTATGTGCCACAACTTAGAGCTCGAGGGATGAGTTCAGATAAGAGACCTCCAGAAAACAAAAGAAAGAAAGAAAGTTCAGCTCAAATAACTTGCTGTTGGATTTACAAATAGTGTGGGTGAGTTTGGGATTTGGTGTCCCTCAGAGGAGAGTTTGGTAAATAACAGCGAGCAGAACTCACCGACTGTCTCAGTACGCTCTTAACTCAGCTCTGGAGAGCAGACAGTACATGGCTCATATTCAGAAGCAGCCACGGTGTGTTTGCTTTGACTCCAGCGGTGTATTGTGTGTACTTCTGTACTCACCCCGTCTTTGCAGCAGTGTGTGTATGTCCGTTTTGGGTTCCAGCAATGTTTCAGTGTCTCCGTCTCTCTCAGGCTCCTCAGGTGGAGGGGGAGAGAGATTCTGAGCCGGGGTGACCGACTGCACTTGGACCTTTGTGCCCAGATCAGAAGCCTCTGGACCTAAAAAAGCTGCAGGTCCATCAATACCTGCTGGAGAACAAGGATCTTTTAACACCACGGCTTGAGCTCTGTGATGCTTGGAGAAAAGTGGGTGCCAAAACTTCCTTCAAACTGTTGCCACAATGTTGGAAGCACAAAATTGTATAGAATTTCTTTCTCTTTGTGGCTCTGACCTTAACGCAAAGTTTGTGGACCATTCATCTTTGAAGCTTGCTTGAAGTAATCTCCTGAGAAGCACCCCCTTGCCATGCGGTTTTGTAAAATAAGGCTTTGTACTTAAATGTACAAATCTTCCCTCTACTATGCCAGATCTCTCCCCCTCCTTACCATCAAAGATGACATCATTGGTAATGCTGAGGCGGGAGTCGACAAGCAGAGCCTGTTCCTCACTGCGGCGTGGCCGAGAGCGACGTGGACGAGCTTCTGGGTTCGGCTGCACCATCAACGGCTCCTGTCGCTTTCGCCGCTGCTTCTGCTCCAACAGCACTCTCTACGCATCAACAGAAACTCAGATATTTCACACAAACACACACACACACAATACTGATGCTGGAAGTCTGATCAACTACAAAACACTGACCTAATCTGCCTGAATCTGCCCTGCACACACAGTGGTTGAAGCCAGAGGGCCTAAGGTCTACTCTCCAATGGTTTGAAGTAAATCACTAAGCTCCGTACTCACCTCACCGCAAGTTTAATGCAACCAAATACTGTATCTAACAGAGGCACACCAAGTCTACAGAAATGAGCAGTCACAAAAAGGGCCGGTCATTCAGACAGCTCCAAACCATACAGGCTTTCACATACACAACAGGGAACCAGCACTAAACATGAGAGGCACACAGTCCCCGCCGAAAGTAATGGAATGGCAAGACCAATACTTTAGCTTTTCCTATACACTGAAGACATTTGGGTTTGGGATCAAAAACAGATTTCCTGATATTCCTGATATCCAGATGTGTTAAACAACTTAGAACATGGCACCTTTAGTATTAAACCACCCAACTGCATATCGCTTATTTACAATGACTGCATTAAGCCAGTGACCCACTGACATCACCAAAACTGTTGGTTTCTGTGAAGCTTTTCCAGGAATTTCCCGCAGCTTCTTTCAGCTGTTGTGTATTTCAGAGGGTTTCTCCCTTTTGTCTCCTCTTCAGGAGGTGAAATGCTGCTCAGTTGGGTTTGTTAAGGTCTGGTGATGGTCTTGTCCAGTCTAAAACCTTCCACTTTTCCCCCCTGATGGAGTCATGTGTTGAGGTGGCAGTGTGTTTTGGATCGTTGTCTTGCTGCATGATGAAGTTCCTCCTGATTCATTCGGATACATTTCTCTGTAAATTGGAGACAATGCATGCATGGCTGATGAGCTTGTATGTTCTGGATCATGAGCAGATCAATTCTTTCTCCACACATTGGCCTTTCCGTCACTTTGGTAGAGGTTCATCTCGGTTCTGTATTTCTTTGCGAAATCCAATCTGGCTTTCTGATTCTGACTGCTGATGAGAGGTTTGCAGCTTGTGCTATGTCCTCGGTATTTCTGCTCTCAGTCTTTTTCAAACGGTCAATTGTAAAAGCTTCACCCTGAACTGTGGAGGTTGTTTGTGATGTCACCGACTATTGTTTTGTGGGTTTTCTTCACAGCTCTCACAAGGTTTCTGTCATCAGTTGTTGTTTTCCCCGGCCAACTATTTCTGTTTCTTTCTTTTTCAGGACATTCCAAATTGTAGTATTTGCTATACCCAATGCTTCTGTAATGCCTTCTGTAATGCCTCAGATTGATTCTCTCACTTTTCTCAGCTTCTAAATGGCTTGTTTTTCTCCCAAAGACAGCTCCCATGAAGACAGCTTCATGCAAATTCAGTCTTCACAGGTGAAACCCAGGGCTCAAACCAAGAGTAGACATTCAGAGCTATCAACTGTGTAAACAATCAGTCTACAACAGGGTACACCTGGGCAACAAGAAACACCCATCAGTCAAATGTTCCACTATTCAGCTTTTGATCTCAAACCCAAATGTTTTCAGTGTATAGCAAAAACAAAAGAATTAGCCATGCTGTTCCAATACTTCCACAAGGGACTTGGCAATCTAAAAATCAATACTCACTCTGTCTCATATATATATATATATATATATATATATATATATAAATTACCTGAAGCTCTTGACCTTCAGCTGCATGATTTTATGCATTGAGCTGCTGCCACCTGATTGGCTGATTAGATAACTGCATGAATATTCAGGTATACAGGTGTTCTTAATAAAGTGGATAGTGAGTGCGCATGCTTCCTGGAATTTCACCTTCTGAATCTGACATCTGGGTAGATAAAGTACAGCAACCGTCATAAATCATGGTAAGCTCAGCAGACCATCCTGCATCCTTTGATAAAAGAGGAGGAGAAACAGATTCTGCACTTCTCTTCACTGCTGAGTTAAAAGCATGTGTTCCTATAGAAACAGGATCTAGAGGCTGCACAAAGAGTCCTCTGTCCTTGAATTACCTTTCCTTCTTTCACAGCTGTCCAAGCGCTTCCTCACATGTTTTGCCAGCAAGAGTTTAACATACAATTCCTCATTTCTTCTTTTGTCTCACAGCATGTAGCTTACTATCAACTTTGGGATTCAACAAATGCATCCTTTATTCTCAGCTCAACCTTTATACATGGTTTTTAAACTAAAAGTACAGATAAGTGTGTTCTCAAAACAAAAATACGCATTTAATATATACGGCCAAAAGTATGTGGACACCCGACTGTGTGCTTCCTCGAACTGTTGCGACAAACTGTAGCACACAACAGTATTGAATGTCTTTGTATGATACAGCATTAAGAATTCCTCTTCACTGAACCCGAAGGCCCAAACACTTCCAGCATGACGATATCCCTGTGTACAAAGCGAGCTCCATGAAGACATGGTGTGTGAAGTTTGGAAGAAGGTGGAAGAACTCGAGTGTCCTGTACAGAGCCCTGACCTCAACCCCACTGAACACCTTTAGGATGACCTGAAACCGGAGCCTCCTCACTTCAACATCAGCGCTTGACCTCAACCTCACTTACGCTCTTGTAGCTGAATGAACACAAATACCCACAGCAATGCCCCAAAATCTAGTGGAACGCCTTCCCTGAAGAGTGGAGCACATTATAACAGCAAATAGAGGGAATAAATCTGGATTGGGATGCTCAGTAAGCACATCTTGCTGCGATTGTCAGGTATCTATATACTTTGGGCCATATAGCTGTAATCTGTACAAATTAATGAGAAAGCACATTTCTTAATCTTTTATAATGAGATAAGATACCAGTGGTCCTGACTCCTTCCACCCTCCAGACCCACCTGATCCGTCCTGATGCTCTGCTTCTGCTTGGAGCCTCCTACACCTGATAATTCACTAGCTGCTGCTGAGCATGACCCCACATGGATAGCTGAAAGATCACCATGAGATTGCTGTGGATGGTCCCAGATGAACACCCTAAACAGGGCTGGGGATTTTCTTACTCGGATAACCTGACTGACGACTGTATTTGCTAAGAACGGTTTGCGCTCAAGTCTCGATCGTTGAACGCTCTATAATAAATTCACTTTGATGGTACAGAAATAGTATAGACTCTAATGAAATCAGAAATGATTCTGATGCTCACACTCAAGTTCCTTTCAACACACTTAGCACTGCTTGATTCCATAGCTACAGTTATAGAAGAGAAATTATTTATAAAATCGTACTATCCTGCGTCACCCAGATGAGGACGGGATTCCGTTCAAGATTCCTCATTGAGATTCCTCTCAATGTCTCAGAAGACAGAAAGATGGAGAGAAGACGATTAGAGACAGCAGTGAGAGAAGATGAGTGGCAGAGAGTGAATGAGTGAGACAGATGACAATCGTAGTCACAGAACAACTCAGAAGGTAATGTGTGAAACGAATACAGGTAGTACTGTGGCATTACTGGCTATTTCCTACAGGATAAAGGATATTTGTATCATATCTCTGGTGTGCAGATAGCAGATGGCTTTTGTCACATGTTCGGGATGCAATTGTACCCGTGTTTGGATATTCAATGTTTGTTGCATGTGTTCTTTGCATGATCTAAGGCAAGATCTTGAAAGAAGAAAAACACAACACAAAGTCGACAGAATGAGCGGATGTGGAAAAGCATTCGAATGGCTTTATTCGTCAGTGTCTCCAAATGTGTGTCCGAACGGTCGTTCTCAAAAATCACCCCTACACGATTATGTTTCATGATAAACCTGATTGATTCATTGTATAATGTGGAAACCATCGTGCAGGTCAGAAGTCACCAGACATGATAGCTCTGGATCTTCTACGCTGTGTTTTTAGCACAGCAACTGAGGCGTTTCATTCTTTCATGAAGTATGAAGGATATGAAACACACATTCGGGTAACGTCCTAAACCGCACTTACCATGTTAAAGAGCTTGAAGACTACTCATTATGCACATCCTGCACTTTGTGGCAGTTGAGACCTGAATTCCCTCTGATTGCGTATTGACTTCTTGCACGTGCAGATTTTGGGACATTTCTGCATTTTGCTAAAATCTGGATACTGCATTAGTAAAAATCTGTTTAAATTTTTTATTTTTTTTTGTAAATTAGCAGCTTTTTGGTTTGGAATTTGAGCTTGAAATTACTTTAAATAAAGTTGGTCAATCACAAAGTTATTTTGTTTTTAAACGGAAATGAAAACATTGGTGAGCGGCTGATACAAACGGTGAATTTGTTGGACATCCCACAGGCAGGTGGCGCACACAGTGACCTTAACATTGGTAAAACCGAAACCGTACATAAAATAAATCAGTTGCTCTCACCTGTTTCTCCAGCTTCTGCTGTCTCAAGCTAACGCTGTCATCGTTCAGGGAGCTGCAAACAAAAAAAACGTTCCTTAAATCATTTACCTCCATTGATGAATAAAGAACTTGTGAGACATGATTTTTAAATTACGTGATTATTCTTTTATAGTAACGGTGACCAAGCTTCAATGAATGGACCTACTACTGGGTACAGACCTGCTGGGTTTCAGACGCCTTGCTGGATCAGTAACATTACGGTGCTTGTAGTAAAAGAATTTCTTGTGTGTTTATTACATTGGGTTTTGAGTTCTGGAACCATGTGACAGCTTTGATTATCTAAAACATGTAGAAGAATGACTCCATTGACCTACTTTGCTTCTGCTTCCCTTATATGATGAAGCTTTAGTCACGACATATACTTCTGTATACTGTAGTTTTCCATCTCCAAACTTGTGTTGTACTCATAAAAACTTATGACACTAGATCATACTGAACATAATTTCAATGTATTTAGTACAGCTTGTCTTTGCTCTTCTACACCTAAATACTGCACTGATACTGTAATAGTCATAATGATCAGCATTACGCATGTAGGAAAAAAGGAACGAGGGTTTTTAATCGAAGAAAACCATCCCACAAAAAAGCATGGTGGTGGTAGCATCACGTTGTGGGGGTGTTTTGCCGGGAAACGGATTGATACACTTCAGAAAATAGATGGCCTCATGAGGAAGGAGGATTATCTAGATATGCTGAAGCAACGCATCAAGACATCAGCACCTTGGACGCATCTCTGACGGAGATACACACTCAACAGCTAATCGTCATTCCACAGATACTGCACATGTAAAATACAAACAGAACTCTAGCATATATACATACACCCAGATCTGTTTTACTGTTTCTGTTATTTCTACTGTATAGATGTTTGAATTTCCTAAAAAGGTACATCTAATCTTAACTTGTTTTATCTGGTTCTTCCAGCTGAACAGGGATCCTAAGCAAACTTCTAAAGTTCTAACAAAATGGCTTAAAGAAATCAAAAGTACCGAACATCATTTCAATACATTTAAGACTGTGTACCTTTGTTCTTCTACATCGGAGTACTGTAATTATTTAGAATCCGACGATCTGAGATCATCCACAAGGCCATGCGATCCCCAAGAAGTCTGGTACCTCTCAAGGTTTTCCTCAATGTGTTGTCTCACATTAAAAAATGCTACACAAATGAAAATTGTATGGTATTGAACTATGAGGCATCAAATGACTGCTTGGAAACCTCTTCGAACATGTCAGAACCTTTTGCTGCATTCGGACTAAAGGTAAACAAGGAAAACCCGAGTTCAGCAAGTGACGTCAAAACGACATGGCTGCTCGCATCATGAACAGTAAACAAAATAGCACTGCTTACCTTTAAAATGAGCTATTCTGCTTATATGTCATGTTTAGATCTATCAACATGTAGATACAGTGGTGTGAAAAAGTGTTTGCCCCCTTCCTCATTTCCTGTTCCTTTGCATGTTTGTCACACTTAAGTGTTTCGGAACATCAAACCAATTTAAACAATAGTCAAGGACAACACAAGTAAACACA
>JAFFST010055198.1:14466-38774 GCA_022414735.1 Noturus placidus
GCAGCTCTGCTACCATTGGTGTGTGAATGTGTCTCATTTGTAAGTCGCTTGTAAATGTAAAAATGATATTTCTGTAAAGCTGCTTTGAGACAATGTACCATTGTAAAAAAGCGCTATACAAATTGATAATTAAATTAATTAAATTAAAATCATGTCAGGACAGATGCAACACTAGAGAGCTGATAGAGAAAGATATGCTGCAGAGAGCTGGGCTGAAAACTTAGGGTTTGATAAAGAGTTTGATAAAGGTTCTAATTATATTAAATTATATTTATTTCTCGAGTTTATGCTTTTGTTCTTTTTATATTTAAACTGATTCACAATCATGACGTAATAAAAATGTTGCCCATTTAAGTATCTTCAATGTAGTGAACTACTTTGTGTTAGTAACGTGTAGAGGAGAGAACGACTTTTAAAAGTTCAGCTTGACTTTAACTTAACTTCATAAAATCTACAATTTCCAGGTGATTTCCCCACACTGATAGAGACACACTGATCTCCGAAGATTGGGGGATTTAGTAGTTTTGAATATTACTGAAAATAAACCTTTCAAAAATTTAAAGATTTCAGATTTAAAATCAATGCAATATATTAATGACTTGCTTAACTTACTCAACATTCTACAATATTTCTTCATTAATTATTCATTAAATTTGAAGAAATCTGCTACTTTTTACTTGCTGATAATTGGTTTATTAACAAACATTAAAACAACATGTTAAATGTTTAAGTTTCAGTTAATTCTAACAATAAGGATACACATTGAGCATTAAAACATACCTGTAATCGGAAAATCTGAAGGCTGGTGTTTCTTCAGTAGCTCCGTTTTAGATCTTCACTGCTTGTACACACCTCTCTACACATCTGCTCACTTCACCTGTCCTCTGTTTAATATGGAGAAATTACAGCATGGGTGACACAGACTGATTTACATCTTACTTTAACTTTCCCTTAGACTCGGACTGCTTATTTACACAAAATCAAACACTGACCCACCCTCCTCAAATTTCAGCTCAGAACGGAGGTGAAGGAGTTCATCAGGTTCCTTTAGTGAGGAACAGCCATGTGTCAATAATCAGATCCAACATCCAGCACACACGATATTATCATGGCTGCTTTATAAAATCATCACGGCCTCTTCTTGGTAACGTGGAAGCAGCATTTTTGGGCAGTGAGATAAAATCTAACCCATTGTGAAGACAGAGGAAAAATGTCGAGCAATCTTAATCATCGATGTTAAGTTAACTGACTGTCGCGCAGGATTAACTTGACATGGGGAAGAATAAGTGGAGTGTCTATTCAATGTCATTTATTAAATGAACTTACACATAGAGTACGGCTCTGTTCTTCCGTCACCTTCATCAACTACATACAAGAGAACTGAAGTAGCATGGCATACATGCAGGTATGAAAAACCGTAATACCCCACATACAACAACCAACACTCTTAGGCTACCGTAATACCATATAAGAGCGCTATACACAAATGATATTTAACAATCCAACCATCCATCCATCCATCTTCAACCGCTTACTCCTTTTCAGGGTCACGGGGAACCTGGAGCCTATCCCAGGGAGCATCGTATTTGGCAAACATTGAATCTTCACACTTTCCACATTTTCAAGGCAATGTGGAACAATTTTCAAAATGCATTTAAATGTGGTAAATTGTGTAAAATGAACTTGAGAGTACTAGACATGTAAAAACAATACAAAGGCTCGATTCACACTTCACAAAATTTACAGAAATATAAACATTTACTAACTATGTTGTAGCCATTATAGAAATAAAAGTCCTATGGTGTGCAATTCTACAAATAATATTAACTGCAATACTTAAATTAACCAGAAGTGGGCAGTAGAACAATCAGTAACACAAACAGAACTGGAGGTGCTACAGATCCAAACAGCAGATTTATTTCATTAATAAAAATATACTTTCATATAAACACATGCATTGAAAATCCTATTAGAACAATCATCATGAGCACCATGACAGGTAAAGCTCCTCCTACTTGTTCATCTGTTTGGTGAGCAGGTGATGAGGGTTGCATGTGACTGCTTCCACTCTGCCTTGCTTCATGTCCTATGTAAAACAGGACTCTTTATTCAAATAGTCACAGTGCACTTCCTCTAAAATGTTAATGTGTGTAAGAATTTAGTCCTGACCTGTTTCTGTCCTTTAATGCATCATGTAGATCTTCCTTTATGATTATAATACTCTGTAGTTCCTTTATAGATCCATCATTTTGAAATAATTATTCACTTTTTTTTTAAAGGGACCATTAATCAAAATTATAAAAAATAACTAATCAGTTACAAAGTCCTGTTTTTTTTTTTGTCCATTTTTGCCCCCCACAATAGTTACAATGGTTGCGTCACTTTTTGCTACACCATTTCCATTGTGTGTACTTCCGTACTTCCATCCATCCATCCATCCATCTTCAACTGCTTACTCCTTTTCAGGGTCACGGGTGTGTGTACTTCAGTTTGAGGTAAAAACATGTTAAGAAAGCCACTTTCCTACAACAATTGGTGATTGGTTTGTGGCAAAGCATGTCATTCCACAACACTATCATAAAGCGAACGAGCTTGACCAGTTGGAGGCTACGCTCACTGGCATGCACAGCTGACAGTTTGAGGAAGACTTTTGTGCCTAGGGCTATACAACTTTTCAATGACTCACTTAAAGGAAGAGGTGAGAGAGACTTATTTGCATAGTCTATCTGCCTCTTCACCTTTTCATACATTCTCATACACTTCTGTGACCTCCTATAACAATGTTGTGTACTAGCCCACTGTTTTACTGTTTACACTGTTTATGGACTATATTAGCCCACATGTACAACCCCTACCTCTATTTCCCAGTCTGGGGATCCTTGATTGGTATATTTCACTGTTTTATTATTATTATTTTTTTTGCAGTCATTTTTATCTTACTGTTTTGTATGTTGTTTGGTGTGTGATGTCTTGAGCTACTGGGACCTTGAATTTCCCCTTGGGGATCAATAAAGTATCCATCTATCTATGTTACCCATCATGGTTACATTGTGGGGATCTCTGTAATGTGACTTTGTTTCTGTAGTTATCCTTACTTGCCTTTGCACCTTTGTGCTTCTGGGTCTCCTGTTGGTGATTTATACTGCTTTTATCATTTTGTTTTTAAATAACTGTGATTTCATTTATTGACAGATCTGTAATCAGAAAAAGAGGGAAGGAATTCTTCAGAACCTTCCATGTTCTTTTTTTTTTTTTTTGGCACACTTATATAGCGCTTTTATCCAAAGCACTTTACACTGTGTCTCATTCACCGATTCTTTCTCTCACACACACACACACACACACACACACCAATGGTAGCAGAACTGCCATACAAAGTGCTAACTTGCCATCGGGAGCAACTTCGGTGTCTTGCCCAAGGACACTTCGGCATGTGGAGTCACGTGGGCCGGGAATTGACCTGCCAACCCTACGATTAATGGACATGCCACTCTAGCACCTGTGCCACAGCCGCTCCAATAATAATAATAAAAATAATAATAATAACTAGAACGGTACACTTCCTGAATAATATGTGAGTGGTGATTGAAGTGGCAAAATTCAGATAGGGTGCCAATACTTTTGAGAGCTAGACAGATAGGACGCCAGCACTGTTAGAGCTGGCCGTGTTCTGCGCCAATTCGTTTTAGAGCCCACCCTCAAGGGCGCCAGTACTTTTGAGCTGGCCGTGCGAGGGTCCAATACTTTTAAGCGCTGGCCAGATAGGGTGCTAATGGGCGGCTGTGGCTCAGTTGGTAGAGCGGGTTATCCACTAATCCACTAATCGTGGGGTTGGTGGTTGGAATCCCGGCCCGGGTGATCCCATGCCGAAGTGTCCTTGGGCAAGACACTGAACCCTAAGTTGCCCCCAATGGCAAGCTAGCACCTTGCATGCAGCTCTGCTACCATTGGTGTGTGAGTGTGTCTTATTTGTACGTCGCTTTGGATAAAAGCGTCTGCTAAATGAATAAATATAAATATAAATATAATACTTCTGAGAGCCCAACAGATTGGGTGCCAATACATTTTAGAGCCGAATGTGTATGGCGGCAAAACTTTTAGAACTTTATGTTTAGAGGACCAATACTTTCGAAACTCAATGCAAGTCTATGGGAAATGTTCCAAATTCGAGCTTCCGTAGCCGGAATTCTGGCATTCCGATCGCTTAAAAAAGTCATAGCACACCTCTCCTCAATAAGACGATCGATTTGACACCTCACCTGTCGATCTCTGACAAACAGGACTACTGTAGTTACACGCCCAAAAAATGTGGAAGCAGAATAATTAATATTATAATTATAATAAGTCTGCCAAATAACAATAGTAGTGCTTTTCAAGCATCATTAATAATAATAATAATAATAATAATAATAATAATAATAATAATAATATCATCTATCTAAAGTGCTGTTTGTAGACAATACATGTTCAGCAATATCTTATTGGTTAACTTGTGTACAAGGCTTATACTGTGTGTTTGTAGACCATACATGTACTGAGCCTTTGAAGTGTGATTCTGGGTTCTTTGTTAATTTTATGCATTTATTCTCACTTTGGATACAATTTTATTTATTTACTGTACTAAAGTACGTGTAACTTAAATGCTCGTTGAGCCTTGGATTGCAGTTGAATAAAGAAGTTGAGATGACTTAACTTAAGTTTTCCTAACTACATTTTATAAGATACAATTACTTTTTTTATTTGTTAAGTGAACTCTTGTATTGAAGTTCACAAAACTAAAAAAAAAAAAAAAAACGATGGAAAAATATGACTTAAAATATTAAGTTGAGTCAACAATTTTTTGTTTTTTTTTACAGTGTACCAAGCAGTGATCTCGTGTTTGTGTTCCTGGTGTCGACTTTGTTCTGTTTCTCTGCCGAGCCTTGTGGAGTCTGACCTTCTGACCTCTGCCTGTTTTACATTGTGGATTTTTGCATTAAACTCTGGACTTGTTGTTTTTGGGTTAAACTCTCTAACCTGCACCTGCTTCTGTCCGTGCCTCCTTTACGTGACGGGAATATAAACATTTAGTAAGTATTTTATAGCCATTATAGAAATAAGTGTCCTATGATGTGCAATTCTACAGATAATATTAACTGCAGTACTTACATTGACCAGAAGTGGGCAGTAGAACAATTTATTTACTATCATGTAAACACCATCCATCCATCCATCCATCTTCAACCGCTTACTCCTTTCAGGGTCATGGGGAACCTGGAGTCTATCCCAGGAGGCATCGGGCACAAGGCGGGGTACACCCTGGACAGGGTGCCAGTCCATCACAGGGCACAATCACATTCACACTCACATTCATACACTACGGACGCTTTGGACACGCCAATCAGCCTACAATGCATGCATTGAAAATCCTATTAGAACAATCATCATGAGCACCATGACAGGTAAAGCTCCTCCTACTTGTTCATCTGTTTGGTGAGCAGGTGATGAGGGTTGCACGTGACTGCTTCCACTCTGCTGTGCTTCGTTTCCTATGTAAAACAGGACTCTTTATTCAAATAGTCACAGTGCACTTCTCCTAAAATTGTAAGGTGTGTAAGAATTTAGTCCTGACCTGTTTCTGTCCTTTAACACATCATGTAGATCTTCCTTTATGATTATAATACTCTGCAGTTCCTTTCTAGATCCATCAATTTGAAATAATTATGATTAAGTTTCCTCAACATTTTCCTCTGTCTTCACAATGGGTTAGATTTTATCTCAGTGTCCAAAAAATGCTGCTTCCACGTTACCAAGAAGAGGCCGTGATGATTTTATTAAGCAGCCATGATAAGATCGTGTGTGCTGGATGTTGCTCAGTCTTTAGAGCGGGTTGTCCACTAATCCACTAACCGTGGGGTTGGTGGTTCGAATCCCGGCCCGGGTGATCCCATGCCGAAGTGTCCTTGGGCAAGACACTGAACCCTAAGTTGCCCCCGATGGCAAGCTAGCACCTTGCATGGCAGCTCTGCTCCCATTGGTGTGTGAGTGTGTCTCATTTGTAAGTCGCTTGTAAATGTAAAAATGATATTTCTGTAAAGCTGCTTTGAGACAATGTACCATTGTAAAAAGTGCTATACAAATTGATTAATTATATTAATTATTTTTAAATTATTATGTTGGATCTGATTATTGACACATGGCTGTTCCTCACTAAAGGAACCTGATGAACTCCTTCACCTCCTTTCTCCTTTTTTAAATCAGTTTAAAAATAAAAAGAACAAAAGCATAAACATGAGAAATAAATATCATTTGATTGAATTAGAACCTTAATCAAACTT
This sequence comes from Noturus placidus, assembly GCA_022414735.1. Classification (NCBI taxonomy): domain Eukaryota; kingdom Metazoa; phylum Chordata; class Actinopteri; order Siluriformes; family Ictaluridae; genus Noturus; species Noturus placidus. The sequence goes on from JAFFST010055198.1 coordinate 20,784, forward strand.
CTCCAGTTTTCAGCCCAGCTCTCTGCAGCATATCTTTATCTCTATGTGATTGTGCCCTGCGATGGACTGGCACTCTGTCCAGGGTGTACCCCGCCTTGTGCCCGATGCTCCCTGGGATAGACTCCAGGTTCCCCGTGACCCTGATAAAGGAGTAAGCGGTAGAAGATGGATGGATGGATGGAAGAAAACTACGGGGAAAAATATCCGGCTAGTCAAAGTTAGTCAAAGTTACCAACGACTTGTTGAGGGCCTCTGATTCTGGAGCTACTTCACTTCTTATTCTTCTTGACCTTAGAGTCGCCTTCGATACTGTGGATCATGGTCTTTTACTTACCCGCCTCGAAAGTGTTTTTGGTGTGTCCGGGACAGTCTTAAACTGGTTTAAATCCTATTTTACTGACTGTTCCCATTTTATTTCTATGTCTGGCTTTAAGTCTGACACCTGCTCGGTACTCACTGGTGTTCCGCAGTTCTCAGTTCCTCTTTAATATTTATCTATTTCCACTTGGGCACCTGCTGCGTTCGCTTGGCCTCCGTTATCACTTTTATGCTGACGACACCCAAATCTACATCCACTCTAAATCTGGTGAAAACATTGATGTTTGCTATCTTTCTGGCTGTGTTTCTGAGATAAAAGCTTGGATGAACAATAACTTTCTGTGCCTGAACAGCGGGAAAACTGAGGTTATGCTTATCGGGTCCCGTCATCAAATTCGCAAAGCCGCTCCACGATCCCTGTTTTTTGATGGCTCTATTCTGGAGACCCCTTGGTGTGATTTTCGATACCAGCCTCACTTTTGACTTATTTGTTCAGAGCACTGTGAAGGAATCCTTCTTTCATCTCAGAAACATAGCCAGAATTTGACCGATGCTAAATTTATCCGTCGCTGAAAAGCTGATCAATTCATTTGTAGTCTCGCGGCTAGATTACTGTAATGCCGTTTTAGCTGGAGTTTCTAAAAACACAATTAACAAATTGTAATTCATTCAAATTAAACATTTGAGAAATATTATTTCGATATCAGTGATCATTTAAACATTTCAACAGTGTACTGGTGCTTTAATTCAGCTCGAGCAGCACGGGCAAAAAAAAAAAATAAATAAATAAATTTGTCTCAACACCGAAACGCCCGCTTCACTGCAGCATCCAGTGTAAAATTACCAATGCAGAGATTACAGACATTACAAACTGCAGTTTTGACATTTACACACAGTTGATGTGTTTTCCCCACCCTCTTTTGATTGACAGGATATAATATGCCCTGATCATCGGATGTTTATAAACTAGTGGCTGGATCAGTTAACACTTTAATCATTTTCAGAAGTTATATTTAGATGTCTCCCTCTTTAACTCTCTCTGCACTGTGAGCTGTAATGTCACACACATTATAGGACCAGTACTACATTTGGAGGGAGATGTATTGATAAATAACCAAATGGATTGAGACCAGTGGACAAGGTAGACATACAGTAGTTAAGTTGTTGGCTTTACTTGTGAACTCTTGATTAAAATAAAATACAGAGAAACAGTAAAATGGAAACAAATTAAATGGATTTACAGTGGTCTAGTTTTCTTACAAAAGGGTTATTTCTGTTTCAAATCCTACCCACAAGTTGTATCAGTTCTGCTGCATGGGGGGGGGGGGTATCATGAGGGAGGTGTTCAAATGAATTGTTTGGGTGGCCCGCCATTCCCGGATTAGGGAAATCTTGATCAAGTGTCTCAAGGAAGAGGGGTTACAGGAGCTCTGCCGGTGTCTTTTCTGTCTGGTCTCAATCCTCAGAGCAGTAGACTGTTCATCCACACAAAACACCTGGCCTGTTCACTTATTAAAAGAAATAGGACATTGCTTGCATTCTATTCATCTCAACACTATACTGGTCATTACATTGTTCTTCTTAAAGCATAGGATTATTCACAAAAAAATTGATTAATCATTAAGCCGAATCATGTTGTAAAGAATTTATTTTTAAAATGTACAACTGTTTAGTACCATTTCAATTTCACAAATACGTTTGCCCATAATCTGAGTAATAACCACAGAGTATTAAAAAAAAAAAAAATGGTATTGATTGCATTGAGCTGAACAAACAAAATACCATACAATTCTTAGTTTAATGGTCTGCAAACATCCTTCACAATAAAGTAGGAAAATAAAATGGCTCATATCTCTTTGTGTTCTTTCTTAGCACATGAGCGCCGCCATTCCAAGACTCAATTAACTACAAGGTCGCGAGGCAGCCAACCACTCTGACTGAATCATGACTTTACAAAACATGTCTCTCTTCAATATGAATTAAAGTATGAATTCAATTACATACAATACAAAAGTAATTTCTGTGCCATCAATATCGCTAGGACAGGTAAACATATCGATTATCTGCAACAGCAATGTTATGCAGAAACTACGCCAGCTAGCTGAACTTACTACATTAAAAGTTCTTAAAAAAAAAAAAAAAAAACCCTCACTAATATCCGTTCTTGCTACACAAAATAAAAAGATTATGCAGCAGTATATACCGAGAAGCTTCAATGCAAAGTTCCAGTTTGATATATAAGAAATACAACAGACAGTTCTGCTACATTGCGACAGCTACGTGGCTCAAATGAAAAGAAAAAAAAGCAGGTATCTGCCAAAAAGAAATATTACACGGAGACGGGACTTCCGCTACCCCTCGTCATCCTATTGGCTCAAATCAACAGCATCAAGACCATAATAACAAAAATACAATAAGAAATAATTATAAAGTAATCATAATAATTATCCTACATCTCAAATTAAACAATTTCAAGAATAATTCTCTAATTGTGTAACCTTGGCCTGGTTACATCAGCGTAAGTCACATCAGGATTCAATTTCATGAAACCTGCCGAATGTCAAAACTAAACACAGGAACAGAACGATGCATTACTCACCTTGCTGCCTTTTTTTTTTTTTACAGCAAAATCCACACAGTTACAGATATTAATAACACAAAACCTCCAGCAGTGAACAATTCTCTGTGGTAAACACACTTACTTTTCCTCCTCCATTTCTATTACTGGAGCTAAGAAACGACGCTATTTTTAGGATGATACAACACAAACTGATTACACAACAGCATGTATGTGTAGCCAAGTGGCCCGTATATCACTCGTTTAAGACCAATTATGCCACCTATAGCAATGTGGCTCATTTAGCTCAATTAAGACCAACTACGCCACCCCAATTAACAGGAAAATTAAAATAAAAAGCTCATAAGGACTCGCAAGTACGTTCCACTTAGAATAAGAAAAGAGGCATGGGTTTCCATACAAAATACTTTTTATTTTGATGTTTTTTTTTTTAAAAAAGACTAAACAAGGATTTATATAAAAATAGAGAAATGAAAGAAAACAAACACAACAAAAATTAAAAATCCTAGGAGGACTGAGGCTTCCTGTCTGAAGGGCAGGCTAGTACAGAAGCACCAGCTATACAAAAGCAAAAAGCACCCCACTAATCAGAATCATACCCACAGACTTCACTGCAAATAAACAGCAATTATAACAACCGTTAATTAACGTACAGCCCAAGGTGTAACAGAGGACCTCCCCAGCCTCAGGAAGCACTCAGCTCCTAAAAATAACAAAAAGACACAAAAGAAAATAATAAAAATCTCAATCATAACACATTCTAAACATACAACCTAGAAAAATGAAACAAAAACACGCTTACTGTCATGAAAACACAGATAACCCTGAACTCAAACTGAGTACAGGTAGCAAGTTTACCAAGACTGACCAAAACCACTACTACCACACAGCAGTATCAGCATAATGGATAAAGACTATTACAGCACAGTTGAGTTAAAGAAACTGATCAAAATGACATCAAACAATCAAAACCCAATCATAAAAACCATGCATATCATAAGAAAAACCAACCATTCAGGCACCAATCATAAAAGAAGAAAGAACCAAGCAGCAGCGTAGATCCATGAATGAGGGAGAGGAGCTATACCACTATGTCCACATCTCACGCAGCCTGCCTTAACGCATGCAAATCGAGGAGCTTAAGAACAGACCGGTGTTGCAGTCTTAATTTGGAGAGCATGCAAAATCATTTAGCAAGAGAAAGAGCTAACTGATTCACCTACTGTGATCCGATGACCTCATACTTACGGGCGGCACATACGGAAATCATACGGTAGCTTCGTTAATAATTGTAGCAGCAGCAGCTGGCGCTCCGGCCGGGGTTATGTTAAATGACAGTGCCACACAGCTGGGAGTCTTGACGACACACCGCACTGAAAGCGAACAGCACCCCACACATGCAGTCTCGGTTGCCCAACGTCATGCTAAACAAACAAATAAATTGCACAATAAGCAGACAACTAGCATCAAACAGCTATGCAACAACGCTAACAGCACATACCTCTGCAATCTATAGCAACAACAGGAAGGGGCAGGTTCTCGACCATGACGCATTCCATGAGGCATAGACCACAGCTTATATACCAAGGTAGGAAGAGAGCCCAGTGGCCACGTAGACAATAAGCGGTGACATTCCAATTACTGCACATCTCACTACATTCGCCTAATTCTTCACTCAATATATGAATTCCCGCTCAATGCAGAAAATCATTTTAAAGGACTTTTTGCAAAGACCAAAGAGATGTAGCCACAGTGAGAAATGATTTCCACAACCCATGATGCCAATAGAGAGCAGTGCTGAAGCAGAGTTATTATTTCCAGCCTAAAGATCATTTTCATATAACGGCACCTCACCAAGTGTTTTATTTAATAATGAGCATTATACTTTTTTTTATTTCTTTATAGTTACATTTAATTTTGTTGTAAATTAGGTTTGAAAGCACAAACCATAAATTAAGCCTTCTAGGTCCTACAGCCATGAGTGACACCTTTGACAGAACGTATTGGCCATGATGAAAGCACGTGTATGGGTGTGTTTAGAGACAGAGAGAGAGAGACAGAGAGAGACAGAGAGAGAGACAGAGAGAGAGAGAGACTGGAACCCAGCGAATGGAATACATTTCTTTCATACGGAAATACGCATCTTCTAGTTTAAAACATTACGAAGATTCTTTTAGACATCCCTTTAACATTTTTACATCGTAAGGATCTTTGTTTAGAAGTAATGTAATACACGCGATTCTTTTAAACAGATTCTTAAAAAAATATATATATATATATATATATAAAACGCTTTACCTCCTACACGTTTAATTCAAAGGTGAAACGGGACTCCCTAAACATAATCAACATTCTGTTTTCATTTATTTCAAAAACATTCTACACATATATGTACACATTCAACCATCATGCTTTTCTACAATGTATTTACATTAAAACGAAATAACACACAGTAACACAAACATATACCCATTTAAACACACACACACACACACACACACACACGCACACGTACACACCTATCCAACACTCCCCAGACATCCAGGAGACAGATCCACCCCCCCCCCCTACACTAGATAGGGGTGCCCCCCTCATCACCCCGACTGACCCGTCAGACTTGTCACTCACAGAATGAGAGGGTGTTATAAATCACCAGTTTGACAGAAAGTGTATGATATAACTACTATCATCAGCAGGTGTCAGGTTAGAGCCGATAAGCTTGCGGGACTACAGCATGCATCAGCCACTGCTCATGTTCACGTCACTCACCAAGTCACATGATCACAAACACCTGGAGCAGGTTTAAATTGTAAATGGCTCACTTATATAGCGCTTTTATCCGTTAAACTGACATTATTCACCATTGAGGGGCAAATGGGGGCTGAAACACAGGAAAAGTGACCCAAAAATAAATGGCATGCCTCATCAGTATGCTCATACTCGAAGCAACGAGCAGAAACCTTACCAAAAGGACTCGTTGGAGCTAAAATTACTGCACAAGTGACCATAGCAGAAAAATACTGCAATTACTTGTTAGACACGGGGTCACAGGTGACAATAATCCCAAACTCATTCTATCAGCAGAACCTGTCACACTTACCTATCGGACCTCTGAACAATTTGCTCAAAGTGGAAGCCGCTAATGGCCACGATGTCCCTTATATGGGCTATGTTGGAGTAAATATTGCATTCCCTAAAAGCTCACTTGGTGTGGATATTAAAGTGTCCACCTTAGCACTAATTGTGCTTGAAACGTGCTAAGCCCTGTCATCAGTCTTGATATGCACCAACACTCTAGACACACTTTATGAGCACTCTTTTCCTTCTGTAGATGTGTGTTCCATGTTTATGCACATTTGACCTTGTGTTGTGCTCTGAACTGAACCTCATATGATGTTCATGTTTGGTCAGTTTGTCTGTGACCCTTGTGTTTATTTTATGTATATTTTAAAAACATCATTTCCTCCCTTTGAGGCTTTAAAGCCTCACCAACTACTTAAAAAGGTGATTGGCTAGAAAAGGTTTTGGCTGCAATCTGCCGTCGCTCCAAGACCTGTATGTTACCAGGAATTTGAAGCGTGCTCAAAAGATTGTGGCCGACCCCTCTCACGCCGGACATTGTATATTTGAGTCACTCCCGTCTGGTTGGAGGCTGAGGACCATCAGAACCAAAACCTTACGCCACAGGAATAGCTTCTTCCCGTCCGCCACTAGCCTTATTAATAAGGCCCGGAATCCACTCGAACTCTGTCCACACTTCAGTCACTGACTTTCATGCCACTGTTCCTTCTTTTCTAAGTCTATTTATGTCTATATTATTTTGTAATTATACATACTATGTACATACTATTCCATTCTATTACATTCATATCACTGCTCCTACTTCATTTAGTCTATTTATGTCTATCTTTTCTGTAATTTATACATACAGTGTAGATATTATTCCATTTAGTAAATGTGTGACGTGCACCAACACCACCACAACAAATTCCTTGTATGTGCTAAAATCTGTACTTGGCAATTAAAACCTTTTCTGATTCTGATTCTAAATTAAGTGGGTATCTGTGTAGAAACTGGTTCTGCTTTACCCCATGACCATCCCCTACGAATTGTCGGATTGTTACTCTAACAAAGCCATATTGCCTATGATCCTCCCCGTCATCAAATGGGTCCCTTACACTGACCACTTCCACACTACACTGATCAGGATAGGTGCGGTGGAGAGTTTGTAGACCCGGTGCGAGATGTGCTAGCGTTCTGCACCCTGGGGCTTCGCGGTAGATTGGTAGCTGGAGAATTGGTCTCAGGACCCCCCCCTACGTTCATTTTGCGCTGGATCCATGTAGATGTACCTGGCCATATCCCTTACTCTTATTTCTAAGTGTGTGTGTATATATATATATATATATATATATATATATATATATATATATATATATATATATTTGGTTTATACATTTGATTATACACTCTACTTACATCACTTAGTGAGTTAAAGTTTGATCATTTATTTAATAAGTTTAATGTTTGATTAACTGAGTTCTTCTACATTTTTATTACTATTACTACTGCCACCGCTAGTCTATGTATGCGTGGCCATTACAGTGATTACTTGATTGGATCTACATGTCCCTTTCTTTCTCAACTGGGCCTATTAGCAAACGGTTTTGTTTTTGTCAGGACCTGCAGAGCCTTGCTTCTTCCCCAAAACTCAACTCTCGCACTCAGGAGTGGGCGAAAAAACCTCTAAGGAGGAAAAATTCCCACCCTGCCAGCATCTTGTGCTCGACAGCATTATTATATCTCAGCCTGATTGCGTTTCACAATTCTTTGCAGATCACATGTTTTAAGAACATTTAAGAACATTTTTGACAGTCTTTGTTGGCTTTGTTACAGTGTTTCACCGTATGCTGTTTGTTATCGGCTCAAGCATTTTAGAGAGCCTGTACTGCATCATATCCTCTTCTCACCCCATAGGGTTCAGTTCAGCTCTTGTACAAGCTCTTGTAGAAATGGGTCCTTGTTCTGCGCTCTCCTCGGAGTGTCTTTCCTAGGAGTGTCTTTCCATGTCCACGTAGTGCAGTTGCTCGATGATGTCATGGTGTTGCTGCTCATCATCCCCGGTCGCATGATTTCAATCTTCACCCCCATATGAGGCGGTGACGCCTCATCCATAACACCATTCCCAGCTCTGTTCCTGTTAACAGAGAGTTTACACACAGCAGTTAGTTATCTCATACATGCTCCCGGTTCCATCTGCAATTACTCCATCAGCAGCCCTTCATATGGAACAGACATGGAACAGACATTGGCATAGGTTGACCCGTAAGCATGTCATGCATGTTAGATACATATTACTGTTAGTCCGCATGCGATAGTTAATTAGTGCAAGAGGTAGAGCATCTACTAAAAAGTAAATAAACTAAAAGCCATCATCAGAGCTGATCTGAAATGGCGTTCCAAATGTAGGAAAAATCCTCTCTGGTCAAGAATCGAATCCAGCAGCCACTGATGGCACTGCCTTCCTTTGAGGCCTTGCAATAGGCAAAGTATGATTAGTCCTGTCAGGCATTGGGTCATAGAAAAAGAACAAGAATGCTATTAGCCCTGCTTCCAGAACTACCCTATTCCCAGAAGCACCACTCTTCGATGGATCCCGTATCATCGGTTCCCACCGGAACCAAACGTCGGGAAGTGTGTAAGAATCCATCCTGAGACACATGCTCCGGAGTTAAGCTCAACTCTACTTCTAGTAGTGTTTCAAAGTCAAATACGCTCAGTGGCCGGTCGGGGTCGTCAAGATCGTGGATAGGAAATCATGGATAGGAAATCCTCCCCCTCCTCCTCTGGTGTCATAGGTACCTGCGGGCGGGTAGCTGCGACACCTGTCACTTCTACTCAGGGAGGGAGACTGAGATCTATGTCATAGTCAAAAGTGTGAAGTGAAGAGACAGTCGCTCCACTGACAGAAGGCTGAGACAGTTCATTTAGGTTTTCATTAGCCTCGAGTGTCACAGTGGGGCTTGGGGACGCATCTGAATCACTATCACTATTGGTGGATAGTGTTGTCTCAGTGGGTCCCTCCGTATCGACTAGACCTGAGATCAAGGGTTGTTCATCGGTGTTGTCTTGGCGTAGTGGTCCCCTAAATGGTCCTGCGCGGCAACAGTTGTTCAAGTGATACCAAGACCTCGACCTTTTAACCTGCACCGCTAAGGGGTTTGCAGCGACCACGGTGAAGGGTCCCTCCCGGCGTGCCGCAAGTGTGCCCTTCCTCGTGAAGTTACAAATGTATACTTGATCACCAGGTACCACTTGACACAGTCTTCTCATACATTGTCCTCTCCATGGATTGCCTCACGAACTCGTGGATACATATGTCTATGGATTTGGGTGAGGTTTCACATGTACTCCTGCATTTCGTCCTCCCATTGTGCCAAAGGTGGTCGTGTGTACGGACCTTGGGTGAATGCCATGGGCATTGTGCGCCCCATTAGCATTTCATGAGGAGCCAAGTGTGTCAAACGATTGGTCTGTGAATGCATCTTTATCAACAAAAGTGGCAAGGCACTGGACCCAGTTAGGCGAGAGCTCTCTCATATTTTCGCCAGCTTACTTAATAAGATACCATTCACACGTTCCACCGTGCCCTGGGACTGTGGATGGTATACACAACCTATGCTCTATCCCTAAGGCAGACACAATGTTCTCTATGACATTATTCACAAAATGGGTGCCGTTGTACGACCTTAGAAAATCAGGGATACCAAATCGGGGAATGACTTTTGTTCAACGCCTGGTCTACCATACTGGCCAAAAAAGGGGACCACCAGACCTGACGGATTTTCCGGATAGTTTCTGCCCTATTGGTGTGATCCAAGCCATGGGCTTCTCTGATCGAGAGTGGAAGGTAACAGTGTGGGGCTACACACAACCCTTCTTCGTGGCGCCACAACCCAGTACCCGCCTCTCTTTGCCCTCCCTATTTTATCCACGACGATAATTCGGCCAATGTTACGGCATTCTGCATTTCCAGTATGTAGATCCCATTGTCTTCCTGCGTATGCCGCGGCTGACTTTCTCCGGATTGGGGTTGGGCCATCATCTGTTAGGCCCTACGGCAGCTTTCTTTGCTGCTTTATCTGCTATCGCATTACCTTTAGTGACAAAGGAATCATTAGTCTTATTTTACCACGGCTGCCTTTGTGGGCAATGTCATAATATATAGTAAATCTAAAATTGACACATGGCAGACTCCATGAGCCTAGGCCGAATCAGTATACAGCTGTCATTACAGCCTAATTTATATGTAGTTGTATCACTTCATACAATAGACAACCCGAAATTCTTTCAATTCTTACATGGGCATAATATTTGAAACATGTATTCGATTATGGCCTTTAATTCTTTTATTTATCATCCAAGTAAAGAGAGAAAAAAAACAAAAATAACATTATATACTTCTATTAATTATTTATGGAATAAATGAAATGTCCATGTGGACTGACTCACTTATTTCTCGACAATGGCCTGAAAGAAAAAACACAATTTTTCTTTTATATTCCTTCTAGTTCCTCTTTTTCCTGAATCTTTACTTATCTATTTACACATTCGTGTTACAGATTTTTCATAAAAGTCGGTACCCGATTCGGAACTTTCAAAATTTTCGAAACGGACAAAATAAAAATCTCTCACAAGGTTCATACCTTACAAACTGAAGCGCACACACAGACACAGCTGTGTGTTTATTCAACTTTCCAAAACTATGCTTCACTTACCAAGGCCACATTTACAAACTTACAAAGGACGGCACAGAGGATGCTGACATGTAGACCTTCAGTGTCATGAACATTATTAAAGCCCCTCACAGATCCAAGTTAACTGACCAACACCTCGTATCTATTTTGAGAACAGAACTAAACTGGCAAAAAGGAAGATCAACAGCACTGTTCCCACTGAAGCTAAAATACTACTCTGTTATCAAATTAATGCATTTGGAAAACAATTTGTACAATGAGCCTTGCATATTCATGCTGTGCTACCTTTTAAAGGCCAAATCCTTTTATGTAATGGCTTTTAAATGTCATTTATATTAGATTACATGAGTACTCCATCTGTCTGTTCCTATCCCCCCCGACAAATTATAGTGCCCATTGTGGCCGTCAAATCAAAAGGTTTGTCCAACTTTGGGTTAAAGCCATGGGCATCTGAAATAAAGACAGTGAGAAGTGCAGTAGGTACAATCCGAATTCAATTAAACTATTTTGCTTGGTATGTTAGAGTGGCATGCCAACTTTTTTTCTTATAAAATCTTTGCATTCAAACAACTCCACACAGATGACACAATCCATTGGCACTAGCAGAGTCAGTATTTATAAATATATATTATCAGTTCTACCCTTAACATAGTTGCACTCTGTAATGATAACTTTTAATTCAACCAATTAGCAGATGAAGGTGTTCACAATGTCTGTGAAATCCCAGACACAAACTCTTTCATATGGAACATCTAAAAACGCAATCTTTTGAGGAAATAAGAATTTCTGCTAGGTAATCGTGGGTGTTCTCAGTGACTGGCTTCCACAGAATTAATTAGGCACTACACCACACAGTTGGTGTATTAGGCACACTAATGGGTTTGAGTTACATTTTGGGTGGCACATAGAATAACCTCATATCCTGTTCTTTGTTGAGCTGTCATGTGTTGTATGTAGATATAATTCAAAATGGAAGTGACCTGGTTTGGTGAGTGTAAGATCACTGAGTAAGAGAGCAATTTTTCCAGTGATCTGCACTAGAGAACCGTTTCAGCCATGACACGCCAACGTGCTGGCAATCCTTGTGCCACCAAATTCAATGTTTTCGACAAATAACTTAATGACCTGCGAGCGCCCCATACTCTTGAGCTGGGACTTCCCCAGTGGCGCCCTCTCTCTTTGTCACATATCAGAGAAAGTCTTTGTTGTAGTTTGCCAGAAATAGTACAGACAAGGTACAGGTGCAGAGCATAAGTCCGTTCAATGTCAGACTAAGTTGTCAGCCTAAGTTGCCCCCGATGGCAAGCTAGCACCTTGCATGCAGCTCAGCTACCATTGGTGTGTGAGTGTGCTCTCATTTGCTTTGGATAAAAGCGTCCGCTAAATTAATAAATGTAAATGTACTATTGTTTATCTTAAATGGTAGACCCTCACACCCTTCATACATGTTTTGACAGGCATAAAAATCCCTTTAAAAAATTACCCATTTCAGTTAGGCTGTATTCTCATGTTCCAAACTAGATTTCCCATCCTGCACTGTGGCCTACAAACATGGCTGGTGGCCTTGGACTACACTTGGCTAACTGCCATGGACTACATTCCCAGATCACAAACACTTGCCACCAAGTCCCAGATCACCACCATTTTACTGCAGACAGTATATAGTATTTACTATATATATATACATATATATATATTAGTATTTTTACACAATTCACACAATGCTATATTCTATTCACCAATATACGGTTCATATCACTCAAACTACACTGTTGCTACAAGAAACATCTAAAAACACTGCAAAAAAACTGTTGCAACAAGAAAAATAAGCTACAGAAAGTTTTAACATCAGTGCAGACCAACATTATCATTAAATATTACTATTTATTCATCACTGGAAATAGGCAAAGTTTAATAGAAATAAGGATCAAATTATAATTTAGCCAACTTTAACAATATTTAAACCTATGATTAATATGTGTGCACTTATATCACTTAAATTGTTCAGTTTAAGCTAATTACATCAAATCTTTTAATCATACATATTTTTGGATTATGTTTAGCATTTAAACCTTAAATAATATAAAACATAAACCATTATTATCCACTTACACAAAGTGAACCGCTGGACTACATTTCCAATACTGTTGTCCACGCCTTCTGAAAACAGTGATTGTTTAACTCAACATAGGGACTATTTTGACTTGTCCAAATAAGAACACATTTTTCTCATGTCCCACTTTGGTCCCCGTGACCCAGCCACAGAGAGAGCTAGGCACCGAGAGAGGCAACCCGAGGTCTGATCTACCATCCAGATTTTTTGTCTTTGGTTGTAAGTTAATAATTGTACCTTTTACAGTAATATGTTTAAATATTTATTACATCTTGACTTTGTGAATTTTGATAAATAACGGATTGTAAAAGTAAAAAAAAAAAACCCTTTTGTACGCGCTCTCTTTCTGCCTGCGTTGACTTTGCGCTCTGTGTTTTGCTGAAACGTTATCATGGAATGCGGACACACAGAATTCAAATTAAACTTAAAAGAGTGATTTTGAACACAATCTTAGGTGAAATACACAGACAGTTTTGCAAACATTAATCATTTTGATTTATGGCAACTTTAAATTAATTTCTACCAATTACATGGCATTAGAAAAATCACCTTCAATGCATTTTCAATGAAAACATATTTAATACTGTCACGTACCTGGAAAGTCACTGGGAAACAATCGCGGGAGAAGGACGAATGACATGTGGGCGCATTGTGCAATAATCGTGGTCGAGATGTCAGGCAGGAGTCAGGCGATTGGGCGAACAAACCAAACGGGAGAAGACTGAGATGTAAACACGAGGCGGTAAATTGAGGTCGGTAAACACGGAATTCAGACATGGAACATAGTGCTTGGTAACGCTAGGAATCACTCACTAAGACGTATACTTCGCGTTTGAGGGCTGTGTTCATTTGGGATTTATACTGAATGAATGATTGAAGACAGGTGCGCGCCCTTAGTACTCGGGAGATGAGGAGCGCATGCTTGCCGGCAGTGAATTATGGGAAATGAGTCTGACGCTTGGCCTCACTCGTGGCCGTGGTCTCGGGAGAGTTGGATGGGCCTGGTGGAAATCCCTGATCAGCTGCGGGTCTAAGACGTCTTCCCGGGGAACCCAGCATTGTTCCTCTGGTCCGTATCCCTCCCAATCCACTAGATACTCCACCTTGCCCCCTCGTCAACGTTGAGACCGGAGTATCTTTCGGACTTGGTACGCAGGGTGCCCGTCAACCTTCAGGGGGTTTTGAGGGGAGGCTGGCGGCACTTCGGTGGCTAGTGGCTTGCTCACCAGTGGTTTGAGCTGGGAGTTGTGGAACAAGGGGGACAGGTGACTGTGGCGAGGCAGGGCCAATTGGTACGTCACCTTGTTGATTTGCCTGAGGATCCTGAACGGGCCTGTGTACCTAGGTGCGAGCTTCTTTCTGCTTGGAGGTGCTCTCAGATTCTGGGTAGCCAACCATACTCGATCTCTGGGTACATAAGGAGGATTAGTGATGCGGCGACGATCCGCCTTACGCTTGTACATTGCAGAGGTGGCCTTCAGGTGATGATGGGTTTCTGCCCAGACCTGCTCACTCTTCCGGAACCACTGGTCTACGGCAGGAGATGTGGTAGGGCTTGCATTTCAGGGGAACATGGGAGGTTGGTATTCCAACACGCACTGGAAAGGTGTGAGTCCCGTAGCTGAATGTCGGAGGGAGTTCTGGGTGTACTCGGCCCAAGGCAGGAAGGTGCTCCATTCTTCGGGGTTATTGGAGCATTATGAGCGCAGGAATCGGATCAGCTCCTGATTCACCCGCTCCGCTTGTTCATTGCTCTGAGGATGATATCCGGAGGTGAGATTGGTAGTGACTCCCAACTTGGTCATGAACTCTGCCCAGACACCTGACGTAAATTTGGGTCCTTGGTCAAACACGATCTCCTCGGGGATCCCAAAGTGTCTGAAAACATTCTGGAACAGTAGTGCGGCAGTGGTGAACACAGAGGGAAGACCCTGCAATGGCAGGAAATGCACGGATTTGGAAAAAATGTCCACTATGACACACACCACCGTGTTGTTCGGAGGGTCATGAGGGGCTTTGCAATAACACTGAAGTTCCAGATAAATCGTCTGTAAAAATTGGTGAAGCCCAAGAAACGTTGTAGCTCCTTAATGGAGCGAGGACGCGGCCATTCTGTGACTGCCTGACCTTCCCCTGAGCCATAGTGACCCCCTGTGGCCCTATCACATACCTGAGAAATGATATCTGGTGCCGGTGAAACTCACATTTCTTGGCTTTGACGAACAATTGATGCTCCAATAGACATGCCTCGACTTGACAGACATGCTTCACATGTTCCTCTTGCATGTGGGAGTAAACTAAGATGTCATCGATGTACGCTATAACGTAGCGTCCGAGCATGTCCCGCAATACATTGTTAATCAGGCACTGGAAGACGGCTGGAGCGTTAACAAGTCCAAAAACCATCACCCGGTACTCATAATGTCCGGACGTGGTGCTGAACCCTGTTTTCCACTCATCCCCCTTCCGGATCCTGATTAGATTATAGGCACTTTGCAAGTCTAGCTGGGTAAAGATTTTAGCGGTTCAGAGCTACTCTAGAGCTGCCGGGACTAGGGGTAAGGGGTACCTGTATTTCACGGTGCACTGGATGAGACCCCGATAATCGATGCACAGTCAAAGCCCCCCTCCCTTCTTCTCGACGAAAAATAACCCAGCAGAGGCCAGGGACGTGGAAGGCCATATGTATCCCTGTTGCAGGGCATCCCATATATACTCCTCCATGGCCTCCTGTTCCTTGATAGTCAGCGCATAAATCATCCCACGGGTAGGGGTGGCCCCTGGAAAGAGGTCAATCTTGCAGTCGTACTCCCAGTGGGGAGGAAGTCCCTTGGCCTTTTTCTTACTAAATACTTCCAGGAGGTCTTGGTACATCCTTGGGGTCTGTGTTGTTCTTTCCTGATCTGGGCTTTCAAGGGAGGTTGAGGACAGTGTGATGATTGGGGTTTTGATACAGTGGCGGAGGCAGCGGGGCGACCAGCAGATGATTTCCTTTTGTGCCCAGGAAATCTGAGGGTCGTGATACTCCAACCATGGCAGGCCGAGTACCACGGGGTGATGAGTAGTATCTATAACATAAAAGATGATCATTTTGTGATGCAGGGAGCTCACTCTCAGATATAGGGGTTCGGTGCAGTGCGTGATGAGACCCTTGCCGATGGGTGCGCTCTATATGGCCTGAATGCGCCGGGAGTGTGGTAGTGACTGAACTGGAAGGTTGTACTGGGCGACGGTCTGACGGGAGATGAAATTCCTGGCCACTCCCGAATCAATTACTGCTTCTATAACACAAGAAACGTGTGAGTATTGCACTATGACTGGGAAGGTGAATGCAGACTGAATTACCCGAAGTACAACCGGTAGTTCATTTACCCCCTGTGACGAACTCTGTTTGTGAGGACACCGCCCTGTTTGAGTCGTTTCGCTGCACTACCGGCATCGTTTTTCCCTGAACCGTCTTTCGTGTTCCCGTACACTCAGGCGGGTTTTACACAATTCCATCGGCTCCTCAGAGCTTGAGTGAGCCGGTCCCTCTTCAGGACTGTAGGTGCGTGGGCGGCCTTTCAGAAGACGATCCAGGCGAATGGCCAGAGTTATCAGAGCGTCGAGATCTCCCTCGTCATCATGACACGCCAGCTCTGTGATAATATCACCATTTAGACCACGCCTAAACGCGGTCTTGAGGGCTGGATCATTCCAACCACTCCAGGTGGCTTTAGTCCGGAATTCCAGTGCATAATCTGCCACGCTGCGTGCTCCTTGCCTTATCGGCAGTAGCTCCTCCCCTGTCTCTCGATTGTCCGAGGAGTGGTCGAAAACCGTGCGGAACCGGGCTGTCATCTGCTCATATGTACGGTTTACGCCCCCTTCCTGATACCACTCCGCAGTCGCCCAAAGGAGCGCTCCTCCTGTCAGGAGCTCCATAAAATGAAAACTCTTCTGCTGATCCATCATATCAGGGTATGTGGAAAAAACAAGTGAACACTGGAGAAGGAAACTCTGACAGCATGCAGGATCTCCGTCATATTTTTCTGGTGACGGTGTAGGAGGTAAACGAAGCGAAGCATTTGTGGGGGGCAGGGGCGTGGCGTGAGTCATGCTGGATTGCACCGCGTGTGTGAGCCGCGCAACTTGCTCATTAGGAGTATTGATCTGTGCAGCCTGTTCCCTGATTATGCGTCCATTACCCTCAAGGGCAGCTGTGCCCAACGAGGATCTCCTGCTGCTTCCATATTAGAGGCGAAGTATTCTGTCACGTACCTGGAGGGTCACTGAGAAACAATCACGGGAGAAGGACGAATGACGTGTGGACGCATTGTGCAATAATCGTGGTCGAGATGTGACTCCATTGTGACTGCCCTGTGACTTCTCTATGAATTTTCTATGACTCTCCTGAGACTCCCCTCTGACTCTCCTGAGACTCCCCTCTGACGCTCCTGAGACTCCCCTCTGACGCTCCTGAGACTCCCCTCTGACACTCCTGAGACTCCCCTCTGACGCTCCTGTGACTCCTCTCTGACGCCCCTGTGAATTCTTTTATTTTCTTTTAATTTAGAACAATTTTTTTTTAAACGGAATTTTGCAGCTTTGTTATGTATACACGTATAAAACAGATGTCAGCCACACAGATACATTCCCACACACCCATCCCACTCCGCAATTACACCCCCACCCACCCGCACGGACACACGGACAAACCCCCAACCACACACATATGGACACACGGACACCCACACACACACATACAAGCGCACACCCACACACACACACACCCACATACACGCGCATACGCGCACACGTGCACGCATACACAGATGTAATGACACGACAATTGAAAGGGATGTAGGTTCATAAAAACGTCATAAAGTTAAATATCCCCGGGTCCCATGGAATCTGCATAAAAACAGATGTTAGCCACCTTCCTGAGACCATCGTCAAAGAGAGATTCCCACACCCCCAATTACGCACACACATAAACGCGCATACGCACACACGCACACACGGACACGCGCACACATCCAATTACGCACACACATAAACTTGCATAAGCGCACACGCGCATACTGACACACCCACCCAAAAGCTCACAAGAACACAGACCCACACGGTCACACCCATACAAGTGCATAAGAGACCCAAAACGAACATGCCTATAAAAGATGAACACTCCACTTGGAGATATGCATATATACACATATACACACATATATACATTATATATATAT
>JAFFST010055200.1:7885-12885 GCA_022414735.1 Noturus placidus
AATAATAAACACCTTCATTTACAAATTGCATTTTGTGTTTACTTGTGTTGTTCTTGACTATTGTTTAAATTGGTTTGATGTTCCGAAACACTTAAGTGTGACAAACATGCAAAGGAACAGGAAATGAGGAAGGGGGCAAACACTTTTTCACACCACTGTAATGTGAATGTTCTGTAGGTTTATGGGATTTAAAGTGAATATGCACTGGTTCAGTTAACACTACAAATTCTTAATCGTCTTTTCAATCTTTTCTCTTGTCTCCCTTTCATTGTGTTTCTGCAGGACACTGGGGAGGAAGGTAGTCTGTACTGTATGGGTTCTCCCACCAGCACTAAAAGCCTTTCACCGAGGAGGCTACAGAAGAGAAGGGTGAGTGTAGTGTGTTTATATGCACACACATTCGTGCAAACACACACACACACAACTAGAGAGTTCTTGAACAGACTATTGACTATTTGATAAAAGAATCACCCATTTGCGCACCAGTAATGCTGCATTCGACTCACCTCGGATGCGGGAAGCTGGCACTGAGAATGGTGTCATTTTCAACCTTCACACAACCAACTACAAAGTGAGGAAAAACCATGGATTCCTCTATGTTCATCTTTTCTTAGAAACTTTCTAGCCAGGGAACTGTGACGAGTGAGGTATATTTTCTTCCACGAAACAGCAAATGTGTAGATTTAACAAGTGAATGTCTTTATGTTGATTAATCTAAAACATGTTCCTGTATATGCAGTATAACTCATTTAAAGTGTGGCTTTGTTTAGTTTTGATGTTGTGAGCGGCCATGTGACGTCAAATACTGAATGAGGAGGAACTTGTAGTTGAGATGACAACCCCGAGATCCCAAGTAGGAGTTTCGAGTTAAAGGCTGTTTTTTGCTTTTACTGGTCGGAGGTCAGGCATTACAAGTCTACTGCTAGTCTGACGTGTGTGTATCTTTGTGTCTGTGTTTGTCAATATTAGTCTCTGTGTATCTTTGTATCTGTGTATGTATGTATGTGTGTATCTTTGTATTTGTGTGCATGTATGTGTATGTGTGTGTTTGTGTGTTTGTGTGTGGCAATCAATATATGTCTCTGTGTGTGTATGTGCGAGCACGTGTATTTCTGTGTCTGTGTGTGTAGATATTGGTCTCTGTGTTCGTACAGTCATGTGAAGAAGTAAGTACACCCCATAGCAATTGTTGGTTTTTTGACATATTTGGACAAGCAAACGTTTGATCATCTTTGAAACCGTGCCTATTAATGAAGCTGATATACCTGACCAAAACCACAAGAAAATGAGTTTTTTAATCATTTATTTGAACAGAAATTTCAATCGAGCTAATGTTCTTCTGTGGAAAAAGTACATACACACTGGGCCTCAGAAATTAATATTGCCTCCATTAGCAGAAATATTGTCTTATAGGTGTTTTGCATGATTGTCCACCAGGCTTGCTGGAATTCTTTTTACCATCCTTCCATGCAATATTCTTTCAGTTGCAAAATGTTTAAGGGTTTTCTTACATGTACTGCTGTTTTCAAACCCATCCCCCACAACATTTAAATGGGATTCAAATCCAGGCTTTGACTAGGTCGTACCATAACCCTCGATTTCTTCTTTTTGAGCCAGTCCTTGGTGGGTTTACTTGTGTGCTTAGGATCATTATCCTGTTGGAAGGTAAACTTTCAGTTCATCTTCAACTTTCGGACAGATGGCCTCACGTTATATTCAAGCACTCTTTGATAATTGCAGAATTCATAGTTGAATCAGTGAATGCAAGCTGTTCAGTCCCTGAGGCAGCGAAGCAACCCCAAACCATAACATTTCCACTACCGTACTTCACAGTTGGTGTGAGGTGCTTCTCCTGAAAAGCTGTCTTTGGTCTGTGCCAAACATATCTGTCCTTACAAATTGGTAATCGTTTGAAATCTGCGGCATTTGTAGATGATTTTCCTTACAGTGGAATGATGTATTGCAAATAATTTGAAGATCTTTTTATAGCTCTTGCCAGACTTGTAGGAATTCACAACCTTTTCTTTCTGAAGGCCTTACAGAACTCTTTAGATCTTGGGATGATACCACACACCTCTATAACAAAGGGAACACCAGACACTAGATATGAGGGGTATAAATAAGACAGGTTCCACCTGCACTCCCTAAGCAGGCTAATTACTGGCACCCAATGTTCAACACCTAGTTCTAATTATGTAGATTTGAAGGTGTGATAAATGTAGAGGTGTACTCACTTTTTTGTAAATATAAATTGTGAAAATTACTACAAAGCGTCACGTTTATGTGTATAATATAGTGTATAACAGGGCTGCAACAGCTTATCGATAATTAAAATAAGAAACAATGAATAAAACACGTCTGAAAAACAGCGGAAGTCACAGAGTGAACTGATGAGGGAAAAGTCCACAATCCAGTTTGTCCAAAACGTGAGAATGTTTTATATGAAGCGCTTCAAACAAACTCGTAATTGTATTAACGCGGCTTATCGTGTCGGACGCTGCGACAGACGCGTGTGCTGTTTAATGTGTTCCACAGCGCGCGATAGAAAGGAAGCGCAATAACTCTGAATAAAACATGAATTTTGACCAAATATGTTGTTTAATGTGATATTTATCTATATTTAGAATTAAAAGTAATTGTGTGTTTATGAGAGTGGTAACTGTAATGGGGTTACAATGTGTCCTGTATATAAATGTAAGAAGTGTCGTACATTTACAGAATAAAGTAACGTTACTGTGTTCAGATGAGTGAATGTTTGTGTTACTGCAGAACATTTAACCTCTTATCACTTAACACTTTGTGTTTCTCGTTAACGTTTTTAATATCGCGATTTAACTTCTGCTTTAAAACTTGTGGACAATAATAATAATAATAATAATAATTTATCAATTTGTATAGCGCTTTTTTACAATGGTACATTGTCTCAAAGCAGCTTTACAGAAATATCATTTTTACATTTTTTTTACAAGTGACTTACTAATGAGAGCACATTCACACACCAATGGTAGCAGAGCTGCCATGCAACGTGCTAGCTTGCCATTGGGGGCAACTTAGGGTTCAGTGTCTTGCCCAAGGACACTTCGGCATGGGATCACCCGGGCCGGGATTCGAACCGCCAACCCCACGGTTGGTGGATTAGTGGACAACCCGCTCTACCGACTGAGCCACAGCCGCCCTACAATCAGTTGGGTTTTTTTGCTTTCAGAATAGAATATTTGTTAAAATCATTTGCACGGTGTATATCATAGTCAACATAGACACATTTAATACCTTTTTCATAACCTTCACTTTGCACAATGTTTGAAGGACAACATCGGGCAGAATGTGAAATTATGTTTTGTTGGTTTTTTGCTCTTTTTTTAAATCCAGAAAATAAAAATTGAACTGTCAATCCAACTAATCGATCATCACAAAGAAATAATCGATAGATTAATCGTTTATCAAAATAAAAACAAAAAAAAGTTGCAGCCCTAGTGTATAACTTTAACAATTTGATAGTGCATAACTTTATGAATAGGAACTTTTTCAAAGAGGATCAAATATGTCCAAAAAACTAACAATTTCCATGGGGTGTACTTATTATTTTTTTTTTTTTACTCAACTGTACGTGTTTATCTTTGTCTGTGTAGTGCGTCTCTGTGTGTCTCAATACTGGTCTCTTTGTGTCTGTGTGTAGATATTGGTGTTCGTGAATATGTTCATATCATTGTGCGTGTGTCTGTCTCTGTGTGAGTGTGTGTGTGTGCGTGCGTGCGTGCACATGTGTGCGTGTGTGAGGGTGTTTGAGTGATGTGTTGCCAAGCCCATGCACCAAATCGGCACTGTAGATGGCCTCGATTCTTATCACTCTTCTTGGACGTCACTAATCAGATTTTATACTGCCAGTATTGAGGGTCAAGGGGTTCAAAATTTTTATTATTGGAATTCTCTCAAGCGCATCTCTTGAAGAAAACAAGAGAAGGCAAATACATAGCCTGATGTCTAGACTGTTGGGTGTTAATGTTTTATCTTTGTGTCATCATTAGGTTTATATTGATGGTAATGATGGTAATATTTACACTGCAGGGATATAAGTCAATGCCATTATCTGTATCTGTTTAGTTCTTTGTATCTGTTTTCAAATTTGGATCAAATTGGTTGAAGTGGCGTGGTCTATACGTGATTTATTGAAAGTTTTTTGGTTAAATATACTATGCAACAGAGCTGCTAGAAAAATTAGCAAATTATGATAGCTTTATTGAACTGCTGAACCAGATGCCCTGTAGAATTGGCAATCTTTCCACCTTCTATTTAATGTGGCTGAGTATGCAGACTGTTATTTAGGCCATCTAATAATATTTTATAAAGATTTACTTATTGGGTTTGTTCCATTCAGAAGGATCGGAAAAGTTCACTAGACAATCTTTTAAAATCTGCCATAAAACTGGAACTCACTCTGTGTTTCTCAGTGAGTCAAAATCCTTTCAGTAGCATTTCATCATAATGCCCGTAAGATTTTCCAGAAAAAGCGTTTCTTTCACTAATGATGGACAACGATGATCTACGATGAAACACACACATGCGCAATGAGCACATTTCAGCATATTTCAAAATATTATAAAAATTATGGTTTTATTTTGGAGCTCAGTGACACTGTGTTTAGCAGATATACACCACATATCATAAATGTACACCACTTAACTTGTTTCCCCCCCAAAAGACTCCGGTGATTTATTTATTTTTTTTTTCTGAGCACATTTTCGAGCTTTTTTTTTTTGTTGTTATTTTTGAGATTGAGTTGGATTTTTGATTTTGTTGAAACAAAAAAAAAGTATAAAAATAAACACGTAGGAGACATTTAATAAATGCAATTAAATGTTATACCCACAGTGCCCTCCACTACATTTACATTTACATTTATTCACTTAGCAGACACTTTTATCCAAAGCGACTTACAAATGAGAGATACAAGCAAAGTGATATCAAGCAGGGAACAATACAAGTAATGCCACTATACAAGA
>JAFFST010055200.1:17885-24011 GCA_022414735.1 Noturus placidus
TGAGAACTTGGTTTAAGATCCAGGTTAAGGTTCTGCAGTCTTGAAGATCATTCAATAATTTTGCCATTGCTCATAAACACTCTGCAAATGAATGTCACTGTTTCGCAGGTGCACCGAGTCAATTCACTCCAGGCCAGAGTGGCTCACAGTCCAAATTTACAGCCCTGGCAAGAATCCTTTAAAGCCTTTTGGAGAATTCAAGGTCCAAACTTCCCTGTAATCACTTTCATTATAGCTTCCAGCTACCAGTGAACAGGGTAATCAGAGCCCAACATGTGTTCCTGTTTATTCAAAGGGTCTTAAGTGGCAGTCACACACACTTCCTATATATTTTTTTTTCTCCTTTTGTTCTTATTTTAATTTTTTTTTTTTTGTGCAAAGGGTGCTGATTAACCATTTTGGAAGGCTTATAGACTGCAAGTCTACTTGACCTCTGTGACTGCTACCTATGCAATTTAAATGAGATGAATTGGTGGATTGACCATCGTCTGGTCAAAGCCAATCAAATTTGTGAACCATTTCCCCCCACATCCCACATCTGTCAAGGACCGTGTTTCCTGTCTCCTAGCATGGACACTGTAAATGACCTCGAGTTTAGCAGTCTGCTTTGATAATGTGGCAAGCAGCCGTTTATGGGCTGTGTTTGTGACTGTTCATAGATACATGTGTGTGTGTGCGCGCGCGCATGTGTCGCGGGAACGCTATTTAATGACGGTCCGCCAAGCCTGGAGCCACAGCATGGGGCCATGCCCTATAATTCTTCACTTCTTTAATTTGCCAATTAAAAGTGTTGCACAGGTGTGTTACAAAGCTCAGGGATTAGCATTCTGAGTGGGCTGCACTGGACTGATGAATTAATGTTGTCTCTTTGTAAGGACTGGTGGAAAATAGACACATAATGACTATAAGCTGGATGCTGAGCCAATTTGGGCTCAATAGTTCTTCTCCTAATGGTTGCATTAAAAAAAAACAAAACATTTTTTTTCTCTTTTTCAGTACCAGTATCAAAATTCCCATAAGTATACCAACTTTCCGGACTATCCCATTGACATGGAAGATGAACTGGACACAGCTAGCAAGTAAGGGCCTGAGTTGAGCCAATCATCATTATGACAATCAACTATTTGTACACACACACACACACACACACATATATATATATATATATATATGTGTGTATGTATGTATGTATATATGTATGTATGTGTATGTGTGTATATATATATATATATATATAGATATAGATATGTATATATATATATATATATAGATAGATATAGATATGTGTATATATGTATATGTATATATATGTATGTATGTATATATATATAAAATATACAAATGTGTATGTATGTAAATATGTGTATATATAATTTTCTATAAATATCTCCTGTGAATTTGGTGAACTGGCTGGCCTCCAGCACTGTATTAACACTTAAAATGTCCTTCAGCTATAGCAATACTGCCATCTAGTGTTCATCATTTTTCTCACATTGACATCTACTCTACTGAAACTGTGTATCTTTCCTGATCTGTGTGTGTGCTTGGGTATAGAATCTCCTCAGAGGACAGTGGGGAGATGCCATTCTACATGGAGGACAGTGATGACTCGTGCGAGTTGGACCATGAGGCAGGACAGACAGGTGAAATGAATTTGCTGGAAGAGATCCTAGATTCCCTGAGCACCACTACGTTAGATCATGGCTCAAGACTCTCCTCGGCTAAAAGCCTTGATTTCTTCAGGTCCATGGATGAGCTCGACTGCAGTACCACGGTGAGGCAAGCTTGTTTTGGTGTTCTTGGAATTATTTCATGGGTTTTCCTAATGTCATACCTTGTGTTCTTTTTACCCTCTGAACAAATTCATATATAAAAAAGGTTCAACATTGACAAGTTGTATTGTATATCCATTTGCTTTAGAATATGTCTCTAGCTAAGACCAGTCCAGTTCAGGCTGGTGAAGTGGGCACAGCCACCAGTGGAGATCAGAGTGGATGGAACATGGGGCAGGATGACAGCGCCATCAATGGCAAGCACCTCCCTCCTTCTCCTCGTCGCCAATGCAGCACTCGCTCGCTGCCAGCAACTTCTCCCAAACCCTGCGAGACCCTTGCAGACATGAGGAATTCTCTCACGGAGCCTCCCACTCAACCCTTGGCATTTGAAATAGGCGAGAGCGCCAGCCCTCCTGTCCAGCTAGAGCTTCCCTCTGACCTGAAACTGAGCCCAGAGACAGAGAGCTGCAGTGGCCTGAGGAGGAAAGTCCTATCCAGAGAGACTATGAGGCACTACCAGGAGCTTTCACAGCATGGAGGAAGTAACAGGCAGTCCTCACTTCTTATTCCTTGGGAGAAAGAGAACAAAGGCAACAGAGAAGAGGTGGTCCAAGAGGAGGCCGTGGTGCAGGAAAAAGGCTTGCTGGAGGAAATTGAGTGTCGCCTCAGCGCAGCACTGAACTCTAACTTGTAATTCAGGCCAGTCCACAACAGGCTGTAATTCAGGCCAGTCCACAACAGTACTGTACAGTACACGATTGGACAAAAGCTGAGAATGTGAGCCTCCTTCTTCCTTTCCTACATGTACACCATTCTCTTTCTGAATCAGAGCTACTTTTTGCATCATTTACTGAGTATAATCTGTGTGTACTTGTTGTTACTTTAAGAATGGTTTGATTAATGGGTGCTGGTATGGTTGTTTGGTTAAAGGATTAGTGTACCGTAGGTGATTCCAAGGGGCAGCACAGCAGCAGGTTGCATTGCTTTCCCACAGCACCAGGATCCATGGTTCGACCTTGAGCTCAGGTTACTGTCTGTGTGTTATGCATGTTCTCCCTGTGTGTTTGTAGGTTTCTTCTGAGTTCTATAGCTTCCTCCAGCCTCTTAAAAACATCCCAGTCGCTGGATTGGTAAAGATCAATTGGTGTAAATAAGTGTGCCAATGTGTGTTTGTGTGTGCTCACAGTCCCCAGTAATGGACTGGCCTCCCATCTAGGATTTATTACTGCCTTATGCCCAGTGTTCCTGGGACAGGCTTTGGATCAGCCATGCCCCTGACCAGGAAAATGTTTACTGAAAATGAGTGCGGTGATTCCAAGCCAGTAATTTGCACTTCCAAACAGGTACATAAGTTTATCACTGTAACTCAAAATTTTTAGAGAACAAAGTTCTGTCCACATTAATATATTTTTTACTAAAGACTATTTTTTTGAACAAAACAGTATGCCTTAAACGTATTTCTGATTTGCTTCTGGTACTATGCAGTGTTCTTTAACCATGAATCTGGACTCATGCTACCTTAGATGTCCGTAGCTGTAAGTCATTCTTAATTGTTTTTTTTCTTGTGGTGTACATGTATACCTCAGAAAGAACAGCATGGTTTGTTACAGTGTAGGTGTGCTTCTTTTCCCAAGACTATTCTCAGGTTAGTGTTTTCTTCAGTTATAGGGTTTATATGGTGAACTTCGGCTTTGCTGTGCAGTAGATGCTATGCAGCATTGGATTTTTTTTGTTTGTTTTGTTTTTGTGTTTGTGTTTTCATTTATGACACTTGCCTCTAAAGGACATGTCAACCGAGCTGTAGGTGAACACATGGGTATGGTTTGTGAAAACAGGATCCTGGTTTCGTCATTACTGTATCCACAAAGTGTTTTAATACAAGTATGCTGAATCTTGGAGTGCTTGATGGAAATGGAAAATATAGGCAGTTCTAGTGCAAAAAAAAAAAAGTAATAGTTTTTGTTCATGTTATACAATTAGACAAAATATTATTCCCCCTCACAGAAGGTTTAGATATTGTGTGTATTTCAAGTGTTCGGGTTCATTTCAATTCAGTCACAACTCTCATTCGGCTTCCACGTGTCCAGCACGAAGGGCATGATTCGTTTTGGGCTGATGTGTTAAGTCTCTTTTGTGTGGTGATTTATGCCATTTATTAATCTATGAGACGTTTTAAAAACTAACCTCACCCCATAGAGTGTGTGTGTGTGTGTGTGTTGCTGATGTGGTGGTACAAAACATTCCATGTGTTATCAGTATGACTTTTTTTCTGTATGGTCAAGTCATCATGACTTTAAGGTATTTATCAGGTATTTAAACAGAAAGCCTTGTGTCTTGTTCTGAGTCATTTTACTTTTTAAATAATGATGTATTCTGCTATATTATGACCCTGTTCAAAGTGGTATTACTTAACCAAACGAAGTGGGCCTCATTGATCATTCTTTTAGTTAAGTTGTGTGTAAATGTTTGTTTAAATCAAACCAGACGAAACATTTCCAACAATTGTACAAAATTTTTGGAAACGCTGATTTTCTTCATGCTTGCATGTGTATGTTGATGAGTGCCAATCACCTGTAAATTACCAAGCGTGTCCCTGACACATCTTATTTGCACATGACACCCACAAAAACTGACAGCTGGCAGCATTAAATAAGTGATCAGGGTAAAGCCTGAATAACAGGTGGACGTTATTTTAACTCACTTCTATGCCAATAAAAATATTTAATGATATCAATAATAAAAAGCAAGCTTTTATGAAAATCTTGAAAATAATCTAAATATTCTGTCAGCTGAGAGATTTGTTTAAGGCTTGCGGCCATGTGCAGACAGACCGGCCCGTCCTTTGTTTATACGGTGCCATTTCTTTTGTCATAATTGAACAATTATGACAATTGTGGTTTAATTTATGGACTCACTTATTTTTTTTATTTTTTTTTTTACATTTTTTTATAAGCATTAATTATGGTCAATAATATATAGCGAATGGATTTCACAAAATGTTCTCGATGGTACTCTCAGTCCGTGACCTAGTGAATTAGCGTGAGGATATGTTTTTGATGGAGACTAGAGGTATACCGATCGGCCGATACTGGCCGTTTAATTCAGGGCGAGTTGGCAGCAGGGTGGGGTGGGGATTGACTTAATGCTGAAACTTCTGCATCGTAATATTGACTTCCGGTGTAAAGTTTTACAGCAGTGCGGAGATTGCAAACTGCAGTTTTGCCGTCATTCCACACGAGAGACATCGTCTTTACACACAGCACGAAATCCATGAGTTTTCCTGCCCTCTTTTGATTGACAGGATATAATCGGCCCTGACCATCGGATGTTTTTAAACATCGGTGCATCTCTAATAGAGACTCCAAAGCTCTTCTATAAGTTGTTCTGAAAAATTAAAAAGGTGTTGCAACTGTCAACACACACCGAAGGGTGTCTGCTAAATGCTGTCACTGTAATCAAAAATAAGCAGTTTAAATGTAACAGTATTATTCATATATAGAAGTGCAGTTTTTTCATGCAAGTTCATATGATCTGAAGTCAGTTGAGTCAAGGTTTACATTAGTTAATCTTCTTTTGCATAAATCTACACACTCAGGAGCACAAGTAGGATATAAACATTTTTCTAAAATTTCAGGACTTTCTTGAATACCAAATTTCTTGTGTAAACAATCATTAAAAAAATTCTGAATAAATTTGTTCATAATCAGTTTGATAAATGAGGCCCGATGTCTTTTCAAGGCTTTTGGATACGTTACAATGTCCTTGCCTGTTGGTCCAAAACTACCAAGCAGAATTTCTGAATTACACGTTTTAAATTACATGACAGCATGAGGCTGTAAATAAAAAATATTATTAAATTACAATTTAAATTAAATTACAATTTAAATTAAATAATACATTATAAATCTCACATAATTTTACTCTATAATGCACATGTATTATTATTATTATTATTATTATTATTATTATTATTATTATTATTTGTGCACATTGGTTCTGAAAAATCAAAATACAGTAATATTTAATAATGTAAGTGTCTAATATAGTAATGCTACATTAGGTACTATATTTTTATGTTCTATTTGAAATGTTCTCCCTTGTAAAAAAACATCCTGGGGTTGTCATTACCTGAGCATAACTGTTGTTATGGTTGTTAAGGAAACAAAACTTTCTTGCGCCAGGTTTCAGTATTCTTCTTCTTTTTTTTTTTTTTTTTTTTTTTAACTAGACAGTTTTGTTCCTTAATTTTAATTTTCATATATCAATGCAATATGGGTGTGCCTTAAGTAAATGCTCAAGGAGTAGGTTCATTAACTTCACCCCCCCCCCCCCCCCCCCCCCCCAAAAATTT
>JAFFST010055202.1:33471-45547 GCA_022414735.1 Noturus placidus
TAATCCACCCACACACACACACACACACACACACACACACACACACACACACACACACACACACACACATGCATAACTCTGCAGACGTGACTGTGTATTATACAACCAAGAAAGGCTGATCTCAGTGGAATACAAGTCAGGCGCAGATGTCGGTGCAGGGTTTCACCAGAATCTGGAAAGGGCAAACAAACACCAGAATCGATAGACAAGCGACGTATCAGACGATCAGCAGACAGGCTAGACAGCATCAATACCAGACAAGCATGCACACAAACAAACATTTTATTTATTAATGCTGATCTTTTGGAGGTTTTTCTTCTTCTCCCTTTGGCTGAGCGTTCACACCAGCAGCTTTCACCTCACACAGAGAACTCGCTTAGCATGAGAACTTTCACTGCTAGCAAAGTTTTGATACATCCGTCCCTGAGTCGTGAATAAAATTATCATCAGTGTGTGTGTGTGTGTGTGTGTGTGTGTGTGTGTGTGTGTGTGTGTGATAACCACAAAGAAGCCACAAATAAGAAACAAATCAAATGAACAGTCTCATGCTAACACTGCTAGTTTTTCGTTCGTTCTTAGCTCTATTAGCATTCTTCACCTAATGTTCGCTTTAAATCCACGCACAGAGAGTCAGTATTTAGGGCGGAATGCTGAATGTTGCTGAAAGTCTGACATTTCTGTCAGGAACCATGTTTCTATGGAAGTAAAGAGAAACTCTGAGCTCCCTACAGTGTGTGTTTGCATTAGCATGGCAGCCATAATTAGAAAATGGAGGCAAACCACCCAGACTGACACACTGTTTTAGAGGTGCTTATATCCACACACACACACACACACACACACACACATTTCATCACGTTCAGCAGAGCGTGTGCTGCTGTTGCGGTTATTTCTGAGCATGTGTGAGTCAGAGTCAGTGCTGATTGCTGTCACGGCCCTGCTCTGTAACTCTCCCGTTATAGAAACTAAATCTGCTGCCATGACCCGAGACCTCACGAGCTCTTAATAAACAACTCCGAACAGATACAATTAATAAGTCATAACGTGGTTCTAGCGCATATTTAAAATGCATTACAGAGCTACATGCTATATACGCGCTAAAATCAAACCTCTTCTTTAAAACCCACCGTGTGAGACCTTTACAAAGCGCTGACACTGGAGACTCCTTCCGTAAGCGTTACATTTACATTACATTTACATTTATTCATTTAGCAGATGCTTTTATCCAAAGCGACTTACAAATGAGACACACTCACACACCAATGGTAGCAGAGCTGCATGCAAGGTGCTAGCTTGCCATCGGGGGCAACTTAGGGTTCAGTGTCTTGCCCAAGGACACTTCGGCATGGGATCACCCGGGCCGGGATTCCAACCACCAACCCTACGATTAGTGGATTAGTGGACGACCCGCTCTACCGACTCAGCCACAGCCGCCCTTGACTGAGCCGTTAAACGAGGATCCGTTGATGCGACGCGTCCGCTGTACTGTACTGAGATGTTACTATAGAAACGATAACGTGTTCAAACGTACGCATCAGTAGCCTCTAAACCTGATGTGATGTGCAGCTGCTCTACATCCGGAGAATTATAGAGCAACACTTTCTTACCAAATCCACAATACAGTACTATATCACTATTAAAGGAGCGACATGATTATCTTAATATGACAGGTTGCCGTGGAGACGCGGGCGCTGCTGGGATGGATGGATAAGATCCCTTTCGTCTTGGGGGGCAATCTTCAAGGCGGCGAGCTGGTAGTGACCTTCCCTTACGACCGGACTCGGCTCTCTGGAGTTTTGAAGGGGGCCACGCCCACTCCAGATGACCAGGTGTTCTGCTGGCTGGCGTACTCGTATGCCTCCACACACCGGCTGATGACAGCCCCGATGCGCAGGGTGTGTCACACACACGACTTCGCCAAGGAGGACGGCACCATCAACGGGGCGTCCTGGCACACGGCCGCAGGAAGTGAGTGAGGTTTGGGAGTAAAGATCCCGTCCATGGTTTGCAGCATCTGTTTTACACTGCAAGCAATCATACTAATGTACCATAGATACAATAAGATAACTACTTCCTGTTCAAACCTACGGATCACATAACTACTTCCTGTTCAAAGCTCATCACATAAATCCTTATGAAGCAGAATGACAGCGGTGTGAACTTTTTATCCTCATACACACACGCTCAGGTGATTTGGCGTTCATTTCTTCTTTAATTGCTCTTTATACCACAGGTTAACTACAATCGATATATAACCTGATCTAAATATGAGTAGCTGTTCATGTAACCATAGCAACCGTAATGAGTCTTGAGTAAGCTTCACCTGTATAGAGTATGGTTATTATGGTCATATTGCAGTGTTTTGGAAACAGTGCTGTATTTTTCCGGCACTACAGCAAGTTGCTAATAATACAATTTACATTGCACTTGTTATCTGTTCTAGTTACATTACATGTCCTTCAACATCTTTAACACCAGTTCATTACTGTTCTCATTTAGCAGCTATATAAACAGTCGTTCCCTCACCAGCCTCTCTTTTATTCTCTGTCTCTCTCTCTCTCTGTCTCTCTATCTCTCTCGCTTCCTGTCACTCTGTCTCTCTCTCTCTGTCTGTCTCTCTCTCTCTGTCTCTCTCTCTCTCTCTATTTCTCTCTCTCTCTCTATCTCTCTCTCTCTTCCTGTCACCCTGTCTCTCTCTCTGTCTCTCTCTCCCTCTCTGTCTCTCTGTCACTCTCTCTCTCTGTTTCTCTCTCTCTCTCTATCTCTCTCTCTTCCTGTCAGTCTGTCTCTCTCTGTCTCTCTCTCTCTCTCTCTCTCTCTCTCTCTCACAAAGTTAATAAGTTGAATAAAATGTGCCTTGCCATCTTTTACTACTCAGAAATCTCAAAAGAGTGATGAACTCGTCTGTCCTGAAGATGTCGGAAAGTGTTACAGCGTTACCTCTGATTGTTACACAGCGCTGATACTGGAGACTCCTTCCATTCAATGTTCAATAAACACATTTCCACACTGTTCTTTGTTATATAACACAGACCTGGCCGTCCTGTACACGTAGCATGTAGCATGTTATAAATGCATGGATAATATACAGGATTATCCGTATGGGATTATGAACAAGTGTCTGTTTTTCAGGTATGAATGATTTCAGCTACCTCCACACCAACTGCTTCGAGCTGTCCATGTACGTGGGCTGTGACAAGTTTCCTCACGAGAGCGAGCTGCCCGAGGAGTGGGAGAACAACCGCGAGTCTCTGCTCGTGTTTATGGAGCAGGTACACACACACACACACATACACACACACACACACACACACACACACACATACACACACACACGTACAGAAACCACATATATCTCCAATAGAAGACTGCAGTAAATCAGAGCTCCAGCACTGAGGTGATGAACATTGTCTCTGACTCCTCAGATCAACACAGTTAAACTGGAGATTACACAGCTTTCAACTCAGTATGGATTCAAATCTGATTAATGCTAGCAGTGGGAGTGTGGCATGACACACACACACACACAGACACACACACACACACACACACACATGCGTTTGACTGCAAGACTAAATTACAAGCTAATTGACATTTCCCCCTATGTGACATTCACTGCAGCATCTGTTACGGGTCTAGGAAATAAATATACTGAAGCGATGGACATCAGACTCACAAAATCTATCCAGATATAATGTAATATATAAATCATATAAGATATAATCCATGTATATTACGTGATTCAAAGTCAATATTCAATACAAATCAATTTAGGATTATTTTGGTAGAATACAAAGGGGGGAAAGACCACTCCTCTTTCACTGTGACCGACACAGAGGCCACACCTCCTTCTTTGAGACTGGAAAATACACAGGCTACACCTCCTTCACTTTGACTGACAGACACAGAGGCCACACCTCTTTCACTGTAACTGACAGACACAGATGCCACACCTCTTTCACTTTAACTGACAGACACAGATGCCACACCTCTTTCACTTTAACTGACAGACACAGAAGCCACACCTCTTTCACTTTAACTGACAGACACAGAGGCCACACCCCCTTTACTTTGACTGACAGACATAGAGGCCACACCTCTTTCACTTTAACTGACAGACACAGAGGCCACACCCCCTTTACTTTGACTGACAGACATAGAGGCCACACCTCTTTCACTTTAACTGACAGACACAGAGGCCACACCCCCTTTACTTTGACTGACAGACATAGAGGCCACACCTCTTTCACTTTAACTGACAGACACAGAGGCCACACCCCCTTTACTTTGACTGACAGACATAGAGGCCACACCTCTTTCACTTTAACTGACAGACACAGAGGCCACACCCCCTTTACTTTGACTGACAGACATAGAGGCCACACCTCTTTCACTTTAACTGACAGACACAGAGGCCACACCTCCTTTATTTTGACTGACAGACACAGAAGCCACACCTCTTTAACTTTAACTGACAGACATAGAGGCCACACCTCTTTCACTTTAACTGACAGACACAGAGGCCACAACTCTTTCACTTTAACTGACAAACACAGAGGCCACACCTCCTTTACTTTGACTGACAGACATAGAGGCCACACCTCCTTTATTTTGACTGACAGACACAGACGCCCCACCTCTTTCACTTTAACTGACAGACACAGAAGCCACACCTTTGTCACTTTAACTGACAGACACAGAGGCCACACCTCCTTCAGTTTAACTGACAGACACAGAAGCCACACCTCCTTCACTTTAACTGACAGACACAGAGGCCACACCTCTTTCATTGTAACTGACAGACACAGAGGCCACACCTCCATTATTTTGACTGACAGACACAGAAGCCATCGCTTATCTCCTGCATAAAGGACACGTTCCAGCTGAATGGAAGTGTAGAACATGACTGAGGGACTTGTGAATCTCTGACTTCCTCAGGTTCATCGGGGTATTAAGGGCGTGGTGAGGGACCTGCAGGGGAAAGGCGTCACCAATGCCATAGTCAGTGTGGAGGGCATCAACCACGACGTCCGCACTGGTACGCATCCTCACCTTTCTCTTCGAATCTGGTATCATTCTCACGTTCTCATCGAGTTTG
Organism: Noturus placidus; assembly: GCA_022414735.1. Taxonomy (NCBI): domain Eukaryota; kingdom Metazoa; phylum Chordata; class Actinopteri; order Siluriformes; family Ictaluridae; genus Noturus; species Noturus placidus. The sequence goes on from JAFFST010055202.1 coordinate 38,570, forward strand.
GGAACCGAAATGAAGAAAACAAGGAAACAGCTTTATTTTATTTTTATTTATTTGATAGTGTTTACAGGTACGTTGGTACGTTGGCAAAAATGAAGACACTAGGGGTTCTCTAATAGTATATTGACATTTTCCACACTCACAGTAATAAAAGCTGGTGTCATTACACCATATTTTCTATATTTTTATATTTGAAGAGAAAGAATTAAAATGAGCTGCTTTATAAACGGTCCCGCGACTTCGCCGTCCTCCTAGTGGTGGATTTTAGAACAACGCTCAATCAAAAATAAAACACATCGCGTCCTGCGTTCTAGGATCAGCTTCATCAACTCATTAAGAAATCCATCCATCCATCCATCCATCCATCTTCAACCGCTTACTCCTTTATCAGGGTCACGGGGGAACCTGGAGTCTATCCCAGGGAGCATGGGGCACAAGGCGGGGTACACCCTGGACAGGGTGCCAGTCCATCACAGGGCACAATCACATACACACTCACACACCCACACACACATTCATACACTACGGACACTTTAGACACGCCCATCAGACTACCATGCATGTCTTTGGACTGGGGGAGGAAACCGGAGTACCCGGAGGAAACCCCCGACACACGGGAAGAACATGCAAACTCCGCCCACACATGGCCCTGGCGTGACTCAAACCCCGGACCCTGGAGGTGTGAGGCGGACGTGCTAACCACTAAGCCACCGTGCGCCCGTCATTAAGAAATCTTTATACATCATATTTTTTACAGTGTGTGATTTTTGTCTGCGAGAGCAAACCCGGGTTAAAATCGTCCAGCGTCACGCCAGTTTCATTCGTGTGTTGTGGTGCAGACGGACGCACAAAAAAGACAAGCCGGGGTTTTGCAGTCTCTTGGAAACAAGAGCAAGAGCGTGGGATCACTTTCCTGAGGCTGTGTGACCCAAACCACAATTTGGAGCCATTGAGATACACACACACACACACACACACACAGTAAGCCAGTCCCCGGAGCTGATTATGTGCATTCTGACACAGAGAGAGGACGGTTCATACACACATTATTCCTCAAAGTCCATTGGAGTGAGTCAGCTAATGCTAAAGGCTAAAGACATAGACAGCACCTTTCATAAGTGTGGAAAGAATGTGGCGTAATCACGTCCTCCAATCAAATTCAGAGACTAGGTAAAGAGGGGATTAGTCAGAGATGTGCCTGAGATGCCCAGGTAAAGCCTCAACACGACGCTACCGCCACCACGCTTCACACTCCGCTGTACCGGTGCTCTCAGGATGATGAGCGCTGTTTTGGTTTCCACGTGAATCGCTTCTTGGTCTTCATGATGTTCTTTGTTCAGGTATGACCTCGCTCAAACTCTGGGTTCTTCCAGGAGCCGTTTAAACCACATGACACTTTCATTTCAACTCCTTTCAACTAATTTTGCCGCTTCTGGTGGGAACTCAAAAGTATTTATAGACTAAAACAACACAAAGCGCTGTGCGTCACGTCCTTATGATGAGATCTGTGCTGTCTCACGTCCACCAGGTGTTCTGCTTTCTCATAACTTTAGAGTATGAAACCTGCAAAACTCTCCCTTTATTTAGCTAAACACACACACACACACACACACACACACACACACACACACACACAGTTGCATGGTCGTTGCTATGACTACCTTCCGTTCTTTCTGTGTGAATCCATTAAAGGTGCATTAGGCAAGATCTGTCAAAATGTGACAAGTAGGTCGTGTTGAATAAAATCTGAATGATTTATTTTTACGCCCCACATCCACATCCCCCTCCCCCCCGACTGTGTACACAAAGCTCCGCCCCCGTGAACATACCGTATGCTGGTTCGATTAGATTCAGGGCTGTCGTGGCGTCAGTTTAACGCTCACTCGGACATTCAGCTGCCGAGTCTATAACCCGAGCCGTGGATTAAGCGATTTTTATATCGATTTTAAAATATATTGGTGATTTCTTGGTGAAATGTAAAGATCAGAGGTGACTCGATGGGTAAAGCTTTGGGCGAAAGAGATCCAGAACCTTCAACTGTCTGGATTTCAGCTCAAATGAATAAAGTGCAGCAGTAATAGAGTCTAAATTCAGGCCGAGTCTACATGGCGTTTGTATTAAGTTAGACTTTAGAGAGTGTTTACAGCTGCTGTAACGTAAGTGAGAACAGGAACTAACTCGTTCCTCGGACCTTCCACGACCTTACGCAGGAGCAGTTGGATCAGAACCCTTATGCTGTAACGTATGCGTGTATGTTGTTTGTTACCCCTCCCCCACAGCCGCTGATGGAGATTACTGGCGTCTGCTGAACCCGGGCGAGTACAGCGTGACGGTGCGAGCAGAAGGCTACAGCCTCGCCCGTAAAGCGTGCGCAGTCGGCTACGACATGGGAGCCACGCAGTGCGACTTCAGGCTCGCTCGCTCCAACATGTCACGCATCAAAGAAATCATGGCCAAGTTCAACAAGCAGCCGATCAACATGAGACGACCCCAACAGAGACGCCCGGGGACATAGAGGACGCTGCGGGAAGGACTGGAACGTGTGTTGGACTGATTTAGACTGTCTGATGGTGTAAAATGAAAATAAAAAAGATCTCATGTAATCAGATAGAGACCTGGGTGAAGGTTAGCGGACACGCATGAGCCGCTTGGTTCTGTAGAGAAGAGAGTGGTGGTTATTTAACGCTGTAAATGGGCTTCAAGACCAAGCGACAGGAAGAGCGAAGCATCCATTTTATAACGGCGTAAGCGTTTGATTCAGAATTAATATAATTACAGAGTGCATGAGCAGAGATATTAGAGAATTATAAACACCAAAACTGGCATGGAAATAAAACTCAGTTTAAAGCATGCTTTTCTGCATTTATTATCATTCATAGACGTGGAGCAGTACGGTAAACTAAACAAGAATAAACCAACCCGAAGTGGATTATTTTCCTATAACAGCATGTCCCTGAGTCTTTTCTTCCCCTTACACCACAGAGACTCGTCCACCAGGACTTTTTAACATTAATTAAAGAACAATGCCACACGTTAACAGTTAATCCTGTGCAACATCCGAGTTAGTTTCTCTTGTCATTCAGTACGTTTTACACGGACACCAGTAATCCGATATGAACCCGATTAAGACGATACTCTGATTAAGACACTCGCATGTAAGGAGAGATTATTGATGACCTTAATCTGACTAAACGAAGTAAACACAAATGGAATGAAGACGTGTGGTGTATTTCCTGTTTTAGTCGCATTATCGACGTGCGTTACAGACACGTACACACCGTAATCACACTATTAACGCCGTGTGAGAGTTTTCCCCGTATTGGTGAAAAGAACGCCATGCTGTGCTGCTTTTGCCTGTAATGTTGTAGTTCAGGGGCGCACGGTGGCTTAGTGGTTCGCCTCACACCTCCAGGGTCCGGGGTTCGAGTCCCGCCTGGGCCCTGTGTGTGTGTGGAGTCTGCATGTTCTCCCCGTGCTGTGAGGGTTTCCTCCGGGTACTCCGGTTTCCTCCCCCAGTCCAAACACATGCATGGTAGACTGATGGGCATGTCTAAAGTGTCCGTAGTGTATGAATGTGTGTGTGAGTGTGTATGTGATTGTGCCCTGTGATGGACTGGCACTCTGTCCAGGGTGTACCCCGCCTTGTGCCCGATGCCTCCTGGGATAGACTCCAGGTTCCCCGTGACCCTGAAAAGGAGTAAGCGGTTGAAGATGGATGTATGGATGTTGTAGTCTTTGTGTGCTGTGATACAGGGGATATCTGTAAATATAATCAAACCTGTACGCATCTTGTTAGTGTATCTTGTTTTCTGTATGTTCTCATAACGTAAAGCGCATGTAAAATTGGCCTACAATGCCTAGCCAAGGCAAACCCAAAGTACAATTAAAGCATGGTTTTGGTCTCTTTTGAAAGGTCTATTAAATATTTTTACATAATTAGATTGCCAGTGTAGCAATGTTTTTGTCAGGAATGTTATGGATGAGTGGATTACTATGAGGCTTCATATGAGGGGAACTGCCTCCGTTATGTAAGTGTTTGTTTGTATGTTGGTGGTCTGACAGGACAGACACGTTGATTGTAGCTGCTGTTGTGATTGTATCTCAAAACGGTTTATATCAATCGAGTCACAAGGATCTTCACTTTCCAAAGATACGAGTACCTTCGTACACACAGGATCTGTATAGATAGCATCGATTTGCTCATAACATGGCGACAATGCGCTGGCGGGCATAACAGGATAAAGTATACGACAGAGAAATGGATGATAATCTCCAAAATTATCGATATTAGAACACGTTTCATCATAGAACGATAGTTTTATCTACATGAGTAGCTTGAACAACAAACGCACTCGGTTGGCATGGACGTGCTGCACAGCTGCTGCACAGACACCATGGGTTTTGCGCCAGTCTCGCCTCCTCACCTCTCTGGTCGTCTTCATTTTGATATGCGTTTTGAGTAATGTCTTTAAATTGAAACGGCTGAGGATATATCGCTGGAGAATCAAGACTGTTACAACCATTTAACATCACTACAAGGAATGCATTGCGACGTAAACAGCACTAGCGGCCTACGAGTGTGAGGATGTTCATTATTTTTTTTTTTAAAACTGACATCTAGAGCAGGGGTCTTCAACGTTTTCCAAGCCAAGGACCACCAAACTGATGGCGAGATGGATCGGGGACCCCCTAATTATATATATTGTATGAGATTGTGTTATATCAAACTGGTACTAAAACCTAGGGCGGCTGTGTCTCAGTCGGTAGAGAGGGTTGTCCACTAATCCACTAATCGTAGGGTTGGTGGTTGGAATCCCGGCCCGGGTGATCCCATGCCGAAGTGTCCTTGGGCAAGACACTGAACCCTAAGTTGCCCCCGATGGCAAGCTAGCACCTTGCATGCAGCTCTGCTACCATTGGTGTGTGAGTGTGTCTCATTTGTAAGTCGCTTTAGATAAAAGCGTCTGCTAAATTAATAAATAAATAAATGTAAATGTACCTCCGCGGACCCCCTGTTGAAGACCTCCGATCTAGAGTGTTTGTGTGTAGCGGATTTATATAGCGGATATCAGCGTCAATCTAATAAGCCATACAAGTTTTCATAGACGGGGTTCCCTTTAAAAATCTACCTATACATATCATATCTACAATGATCAGGGGCTCGGATGAACTCAGACAGAATTGGGTTCAGTACCGATCCTGTTTGGTGTTTCAGTACTCACTCTTACTATGTACTGAATGCATCTGTAATATTAACGGAAGTATTGAACTGATAAACCTTACAGAGTAGTGAATATTTTGAGGCCAGGAGTAATGAATCTTTTCCAGGCGATGAAGAGTTAATACTGTATTCTCAGGGCTACAAATACTTAATATTGCATAAGTACAGTATGATATATAAAATATATAATCCAGGTTAGTTGTGAGGACATGGGTTGTTCCTATCTACAAGTCTTTAAGTTAATGTTGTTGAAGCCACAAGTTGGTAATATTTTTTGAGGACACGAATGAATCATTCGAGACGATATAGTGAGCACCTCCTGGCTGAATTTTTATGTAGTAGCCAGGCCAAGGATTGTTCAGCGTGAGCCTGCGATGTGCAGTTACATTTATTTATTTAGCAGACGCTTTTATCCAAAGCGCCTTACAAATGAGACACACTCACACACCAATGGGAGCAGAGCTGCATGCAAGGTGCTAGCTTGCCATCGGGGGCAACTTAGGGTTCAGTGTCTTGCCCAAGGACACTTCGGCATGGGATCACCCGGGCCGGCATTCAAACCACCAACCCTACGATTAGTGGATTAGTGGACAACCCGCTCTACCGACTGAGCCACAGCCACCCAGTTACACGGCTGTCCGAGCTGCTGTTATACAGTAATTAATAAACACCAATCAGATGGTCTGTTAACGAGGCACTATAGCTGGGGAACAAAAGTAAGATCCAGTGGTTTATGGTGTAGCAGAAGTTCTTGTGGACTGCATTTATTTATTTATTTATTTATTTATTTATTTATTTATTCAGAGGACAAAACTCTTCTTTTAAAAAAAAAGCTCTAATTACGTCGTGTGCCATCTACGCCGCTGTTTTCTCTACGCTTTGTAAATACACCCACGAGTCAACACACACCTCCTTACGGCATTCCTGCAATTATTTGGACCCCCAGTCATCACCTCGGCTCCCCTTTCCGAGTCCACTATCAACATTTTACCGATACGCACAAATGAACGTTCTGCACAACCAATTATCTCGCCTCATGTGGATTGTGTGTGTGTGTGTGTGTGTGTGTGTGTATTATTGTGCATGGTTCATGGACCTGGCGTTTCCTCTCTGAGCTCCACGCATACCAGATATGTTTAGGTTATGTGAGAGGTTTTCTCACAACTCTTATTGATGCTGTAGCAAACGGTTCATTCAGGTCATGTTTACCTTCTAATTGCACATGTTCAAGCCTACACAGATGACCAAACATGTCTCGTGAACAATCCTCTGTCATATTGAAGGCTTTTGAGCCTTAGATCTCTTCTACTAGATAGGATTTGGGCGCAGTGAAAAGGAACGCCATTGAAGCCCCGAGATAGTATTTGTGCATGTAAACTAATATAACCGATGGGCAGGTATTCAGGGCAGGTATTTTTGTACCATGGCTGCACTTATTCTGAAGAGAAAGAAGAATACGTTGATGTATTGTATGTACGTAAGGTAATGACTGATAGGCACACAAGTGAGTTAATACAACGCTCTCAATGCCAGAAACGTCCCATGGCTCCTCGTGTCTTGAGTATGTCAGGGCTACTCAGTACTGGACTATCATTGAGAAGATTTTCAGGGCAAAATATGATGTCTTCAATCTAATGGACAAAGACTTTGGTCCTTATGACGAGCTAGTGAGTATATGATAGCACATTACACATACAGTGGTGTGAAAAAGTGTTTGCCCCCTTCCTCATTTCCTGTTCCTTTGCATGTTTGTCACACTT
>JAFFST010055202.1:46661-60217 GCA_022414735.1 Noturus placidus
CTTGGTTGCAGTTGTTGCTGCTAAGGGTGGCCCAACCAGTTATTAGGTTTAGGGGGGCAATCACTTTTTCACACAGGGCCATGATGGTTTGGATTTTTTTTCACCTTTAATAATAAACACCTTCATTTACAAATTGCATTTTGTGTTTACTTGTGTTGTCCTTGACTATTGTTTAAATTGGTTTGATGTTCCGAAACACTTAAGTGTGACAAACATGCAAAGGAACAGGAAATGAGGAAGGGGGCAAACACTTTTTCACACCACTGTATCCCATTTGTGGTTCTGATTATGATGTTTTACCTGGAAAGAAAGGTTTTCGGTTTCAGATGTGATCTGCTCCTGATGCTCTGATCTGTCTTATTTGCTGAGATTTTATTAGGTAATAATCCATCCATCCATCCATCCATCTTCAACCGCTTACTCCTTTTCAGGGTCACGGGGGAACCTGGAGCCTATCCCAGGGAGCTATTAGGTAATAATATTTTAGCTTATTTTATTTTCCACCAAATACTTCTACCTCCATTCACGTAAATAACCCTTGGTACGTCATCTTCAAGACACCAACCAACACACGAGCAGTTGATCCTCTTGCACCTTAGCTAATCAGGGCCTCGGTGTATATATAAATGAAAAGATGTAGGATGAGAATGACCACAGGGCCTTTGGTTTGGTGTGGGTTTTTAAAAAAAAAAAAAAATCAAATGTGCCATAATTACAGCTCTGATGGCGTTCTGAGGACTGTAGAGCTGTAAAGTTGATCTCAAGACCATCTTACTCCAGGCCAAGACAAGACAAATGTGTATATACAGATTAAGACCAAGATCAGACCAAAAATCATACTATCTAAGACTAAAATGTGACATAAACCGATACCAACCAGGATTAAGATATGCCCAAAAACCATACTAAAGAAGATCAATGCAAACCCAAAAAAAACAGCAAACCTCAATGAAGGCAATATCAAGACCCACACCAAGCAAGTCTAAGGCAAGACCATGAAAAGGCCCAAACCATCCAAGACTAAAGCAAAACCAGATTCAACAACAACCACAACTAAGAGAAGACTATGTCCCACACAATCAAAAGTAAGAACAAGACCCATCTCACCTAAGACTCAAACAACACCAAGACCAAAACTCCTCATAACCAAGACTAAAATAATACCAAGACTGATATCAAACAAGACAAATACAAACTAAGGTTAAATAAAACCAAGACCCATACCAACCAAAACCAATATAAGGTAAAGACATGCCAAGCCAGATAAGATCCAAATCCATATCGACCAAGACTACAATAAGATAATGACCCAGGCCAATTGAGATCAATTTAACATGATGAAATATACTAACCATTACTAAAAAAAAACAAAATACCAAGACCAATACCAACCAAAATTACACTAAGCCCTAAGTCCACTAAGCCCAATAAAGACGGGTGGCTGTGTCTCAGTGGGTAGAGCGGGTTGTCCACTAATCCACTAATCGTAGGGTTGGTGGTTGGAATCCCGGCCCGGGTGATCCCATGCCGAAGTGTCCTTGGGCAAGACACTGAAGCCTAAGTTGCCCCCGATGGCAAGCTAGCACCTTGCATGCAGCTCTGCTACCATTGGTGTGTGAGTGTGTCTCATTTGTAAGTCTTTTTTTTTTTGGATAACAGCGTCTGCTAAATGAATAAATGTAAATATAAGACAAGACTAAAACCCACACAAACCAAAACAAAGAAGTTCTATACTAACAAAAACCAAGGCAAGACCAAGACCTTTGGAAACCAGGACCACTATCAATACTAAGCCCGAAATACAATGAAGACTTGCACCATTCAAAAATATAATAAGACCATGAACTATAACAACCACTGACTGAGACACACACCAGCTAAGACCAAGAAAAGAGCCACATCAATCACAGTAAAAAGCCAAACTCAGGACACGAACCAAGACTAAAGACATTACATTGAATAGACTTTGTAAGAGGATTAAGGTTTTACTACAACACTAACCCCTGTACCATCAAGTGTTAAAATAGATCTACCCAACTTCACACCACAAAGCAGGTCTCAGGCATTGTTGACCCTAATCAACATCTACAAATGTACACACAGCATGACGACCAATCTAACACAGAACAATGTATTGAAACACCTGTAAATCCTGAGCCTGCAGCATGGTGGCCTGGTCTACCAGGGTTCCTCCTCACAGCTGAAGCACAGCTGTGTGGAGGTGGAGGGCTGACACACTGACCTCCACTCAGCTTCACAGGCCAAACTCTCTCTCTGAAGTGACGCCCAGCTTTGATGTGGAAAACGCTGCCAGCTCCAGATCGAACGAGTGTGTGTCGTCCTGTTTTCCCTCTCAGTGTGTGTCTCTGCAGCTGAATGGCCATCTACAGTGCGTTGCATAAGTACTTACAACCCTCGACGTTTTCCACATTTTATTGTCATGAATATACTTTGCACAATTATTTACAACGATAAAATATCAAATACAGTATCGAGGGAAAGAAGAGAACAGACGTGAAAAAACTGTTCGTCCAATCGAAGCCTGAGACATTTTGTCAAGAAGAATGGACAAAAATATCCAGGATGCAGATGTACAAGACTGGAAGATGATGTATCTGCAGCAAACGGTGGTTCTACCAAGTATTAGACCAGGGGGATGAACAAATGTACATATTACCCCTATTTTTCAGGAACATCAACACCGATCAGCCGTAACATTAAAACCACCAGGTGATGTTAATAACATTGATCATCAGTTAGGTTACAGTGGCACCTGTCCAGGGGCGTGAGGTATATTTATTAGGAAGCAAATGCACAGTCAGTTCTCAAACGTGACGTGTTGGAAGCAGGAAAAATGGGCGTAAAGATCTGAGTGACTTTAACAAGAGACAAATAGTGATGGTTAATTGACCGGGTCAGAGCATCTCCAAAATGCCAGGTCTTGTGAGGTGTTCCCGGTATGCGGTGGTTAGTACCTACCAAAAGTGTAATGACATGTAATGACAACCGGTGAATGAGTGACAGGGGGAGGGGCTCCATGATAGAAAGTTGTCAGAACACACAGTCCGTAGCAGCTCTGTGCCCATGCTGAAGGTGGCCTGGTCTGAGGAATTATGTTTTCTTTTACATCATGTGGAGGCCGGGTGAGTGTGTCACTTACCTGGGGAAGAGAGGCGAGGCGGTGGAGGAAGTGTGATGCTCTGGACGTTGTTCTGCTGGGAAACCTTGGGTCCTGGCATTCATGTGGGTGTTACTTTGACACGTACTACCTACCTGAACATTTCTGCGTGCCGAGTACACCTCTTCATGGGAACGTGTGCCTAATATCAGTGTCCTGTTTCATCAGGATAACACGTCCTGACACACTGCAAACACTGTTCAGGAACGCTTTGAGGAACATGACAAAGAGCTCAAGGTGTTGACTTGGACTCTGAATTCCCCAGATCTCAATCCGATCCAGCGTCTGTGGGACGTTCTGGACAAACAAGTCCGAGCCACAGAGGCCCGACCTCACAACTTACAGGACTTAAAGGATCTGCTGCTGACGTCTTGGTCCCAGACACCACAGCACACCTTCAGAGGTCTTGCGGAGTCCAGGTCTCGACGGGTCCGAGCTGTTTTGGTGGGACGTGTGGTAGAGGACCTACACGATATTAATCAAGTGGCTGATCGGTGTATGCCATGAACACTTTGTGATTTTACCTTCCCATTTTTGATACGTAAAACACTGAGATTCTTGAAGTTAAAATGAAAAAGTGCTTCGTCACGGAAGTCCCCACATGGACATAAATACACTCTTAAAAAAAAGTTCAAGCTAGAGTCCTTTTTGAAAAAAAAAAACTACAGCATAGCGTTTCACTTTTAAAGACGTCTTTCTGTTAGCAAGCTATGAACCCTCGAGGAACCCTCTGTACACACACACACACACACACGCACACACACATGCACACGCTCGCACACACGCTAATAAGAAAGCAAACAGTGCTCTCTCATGTTGATGTAATCGTTCTAATCTTGCACTCGGAATGAAAACACGACGCACCTGACACGTTGTACACGCTGTACACGTTCGTGCGAGGTCTGCTGTTTGAAATCACAGCCATTTGCAGCCATGCTTCCCGCTGGCTGTTTCATTCCACTATTTGGAATGTTTTTCACACTCCCCATGTAAGCGTGGAGTGTGAAAAACACACACTTTCCTCGGAGAGGTGCGCTGTTTGCACATGTCCATGGCCCAATACTCAAACCTGAGAACTGTTAACAAAGGCTGTGTCCCAAACGTATAGCATGTATCTGTCTTTCCCAGAACCATATTTACTCCATGTTCTCTTAACTCTTCACTGATATGAAACTTCTGAAAGGTTCCTGACATCCTGGTCGGGTGAGTGGCGTCACCACTGGTCATACAACCCAACACTTTTCAGGTGGCATTAAACATATAGCAGGCGGAACGCTGAATTCTCAGACGCCTGCTTTCTCTAAATGCTACATGCTAATGCAACAACGTCATGTCTCCGTGACTGCTCACTTTGGCTGTAGATGTTTGAGAAGAAGTCGTTTTGAACCTGGTAAGAAGATCAAACTATCACGAATAGTCACGTTCATAATCTGCAGTAATCTCATGCTACATGCTATGGTTAGCACTATAGCTATCGAGATGGATAATCCACTGAACTGCAGTGTGGACGTTGAGGACGAGTGCCCCTGGCCCACCCTCAATAAAATGTTTCAGTAGGCTGGAGTACACAAAGGCTTCACTAGAAGGCATGAACTCCGATGATCTAATCATTTAAATGAGGTACGTTTCACTAATTTGCTACCATTAACTGACCTTGAGTTAGCCTGTTTTCTTTGCTAATGTCTGGTAAGACTAGCATCAGTCCCAGTAGCTAGCATAAATTGGCTAGGCAGCATGTTACACATTATCCATCCATCCATCCATCCATCTTCAACCGCTTACTCCTTTTCAGGGTCATGTGAACCTGGAGTCTATCCCAGGAGGCATCGGGCACAAGGCGGGGTACACCCTGGACAGGGTGCCAGTCCATCACAGGGCACAATCACATACACATTCATACACTACGGACACTTTAGACACGCCAATCAGCCTACCATGCATGTGTTTGGACTGGGGGAGGAAACCGGAGTACCCGGAGGAAACCCCCGACACATGGGGAGAACATGCAAACTCCACACACACATGGCCCTGGCGGGACTCGAACCCTGGACCCTGGAGGTGTGAGGCGAACGTGCTAATTGCTAGCTCATTGCAAATATGGTTTGGTTTTTTTGTTCTTCTCTCGGATTCTTCCACTTTTACCCGAGTAAGTTAAACATTTTAACACATGATCAATATTTTCACAGAAGTGTGTTTTCTCAGCACCTTTTCCACCCCGTGTAAAGCTTTTATTTATTTTTTTTAAGACTGCAATTTATTTGAAAGTCACATAGACCCAGATGTTTCTGATGTTTCAGATTCTGGTGAGCATGGTGGCTTAGTGGTTAGCAGAATTGCCTCATATCTCCTGGGTTGGAGGCTCGAATCCTGCCTCCGGGTTCTCCGGTGTCCTCCCCCAATCCAACACATGTGTTGATTGGTATTTCCAACAGTGTGTGTGTGTGTGTGTGTGAATGGGCCCTGTGATGGGTTGGCAGTATGGAAAATGGATGGATGGCTGGAACTCAAGCAAGGACTAATGAACACTGGGTTGGTTTCTCAAAAATTTTAGAACATCAGACATGAGTTATTTAGAACATGAATCATTAAAATAACTCATGGTGCTTAAGAAACATTGGAAATTAGCATGAATTAGCATTGTCAGATCGTTCTACACGCGTTGTATGGGGTAAATTCAGAGTTATGTGTAAGAGATCACATACTGTAGACTAATCATAAACTAACTCATGGGTTAATTATTTAAGGCATTTGGAAAACACCCTTATCCAGAGCAGTTGAGGGTTAAGGGCCTTGTTCAAGGGTTCAAGTGGCAGCATGGGCTCCCGACCTTCTGACCCACTGAGCTACAACTTCCCATTAGGGAATAGGGTTAAAGCAGCTGTAAGACATTATCACGGTATATACATGACTTAGATTAGCTAAAGCCTGACATGCATGTCTGTTTATACAGTTACATTTCACAGATAACACGTTAATTACCAAACATTACATTTGTAAAAGGATTGCTTTCGAATGCGTCATAATACTTTATGGGTAATTTAAAAAAAACAGGATGAAAGAACAGACTAATAAAGGTGGTTTAAATAGTAATACCAACTTTATTTCATTTCCTAAGGTTCAAAATACAGACAGTTTTCCGTTCATCTACTTATTTACATGACTATAAAAAAACAACACTCTGCTTATCACATGTTCTAAAACATCTCATCAGAATAGATCACACAAAAATATTGTTCACGCATTGTTTTTCCTCAAAGCTCTAAACCTAAACCAGACCACATACATGAGAAATGCTCTTTAAATAGTCCGTTTAATTTCACCGAGTAACATCACACACGACTACACGCTTCGCATTCAAGTGTATTCCTATTCTATTCTGTGCAAAAGTTCTGCAGACGGAGAAAGAAAACCGTACAGACGTCCTCGAAGAGCTTGGACGAAAGAGGTCGGGGAAAGGGGGGGAGGGGGACGGTCGGTGGGAGGAGCTACATCGTCACGTTCGGGGGTAATCTTTCACGATACGGGCCGATAGTTTAAAAACATCCGACGATCAGGGCCGATTATATCCTGTCAATCAAAAGAGATCAGGGAGGGGGGGAGGGGGACGGTTGGTGGGAGGAGCTACGTCCGATAGTTTAAAAACATCCGACGATCAGGCCCGATTATATCCTGTCAATCAAAAGAGATCAGGGAGGGGGTAGAGGAACGGTCGGTGGGAGGAGCTACATCGTCACGTTCGGGGGTAATCTTTCACGATATGGGCCGATAGTTTAAAAACATCCGACGATCAGGCCCGATTATATCCTGTCAATCAAAAGAGGGCGGGGAAAACACCGACCATGTGCCGACCATGTGCAAGCCAAAGGGTAAATGAATCAGAACGACTCTGACTCAGACTCAATGTTGGTCAAATAAATATAGAGAAGACATTACAGGAGGATGGAAACACGTTTTTTTGGAATATTGATGACAAAGCATGGGTGTGTTGTATTTTTGGTAATAACTGGATACGTCCTAAACTGAAATCCTGTACGTGGACGCGTACGTGGGCGTGTGCTTCCATTTAAACGACACGACTGAGCTAGAGAGATCGTTTATACAATAATAATAATAATAATAATAATAATAATAATAATAATAATAAAATGCCTAGATACTGAAAAGTTCTCTTTATGCTGAAGGAATATGAGAAAGGTAATGAAGGTCACGCAGTAACGGCAGAACGCGTTCAGAGTCCCGCAGTGATGCGGCTGCATGTAGGGCTGATCTGATACGCCTGGGAAACATTTCTGTTTACGCTCCAAATTATTATCAGTGTAAAAAGTGGGGTTTTTTTGTCTTAATTGTTTTTTTTTGCGTGTGTGATTGTTGCAGCTAAAAAAAGAGAAGCTTTTTTTACAAAATGATGTTGCGATGTAATTTATGTGGTTTTCGTTGTGCTTTTGTTTTGCGTAAAAAACGACTTGAATTAGAAACATCGCAATCACATGAAATTTTTTGTTTGTTCACGTTCGAGGCACGTGAATGGAAGAGGGCTTCGACTGAATGTGAATTGTGATGACGTCACGCGACGCGTCTCGGCCCAAATCTGCGGTACTTCTCATAAAACCGCACGCTCTTCCGAATGTCGCAGGGTTTGCTTGATTTTGCGTTCATTTCTGCGATCGCAAAATCTTGGACCGACTAACTGTGTGTGTGTGTGTGTGTGTGTGTGTGTGTGCGTGCAAATATGACGAACATTGTACACACCTACAAGACACGAGTGTCTGATATCTCATGCAAACTTTTCTTGCCACAAGCTTCAGAATCTTTCGCGGTGCGTTCTGATTGGCTGTCAGCTCTTACTGAAAACAAACATTTGAACACAGAGCATGATGCGAGACTGAAACGAATCACAGAATCAAGTCTTTAGACAGTTTTAAAGAGATGATGCGTGTAAGGTTTGTGATTTGTTGCCTGCCATGTCATTGACACTTAGCCCGCGAGCTAACGTGTTAGAGACTTCCTGTTTGATTTCAGTTAACCCCGCGCACACCGACTGAGACCGTGATGTTGAAGGGGAAGTGCTTCTCACTTCGTTTCAGATTAAGCCTTTATAGTCTACTGTTTCATATCCGGTTTTCATATTCGAGTTTCACGAGCGGAACTGAAATGTCCGTGAGAAAGGAAAGGAAACGTTTGGGTTAGCTTTTGAAATGCCAACTTCAGACATTTCATCCTGAATGTCCGTCGCAGCAGAACTGCCACATTTATGACGATACGGCACTGAGATTGTCCTCGGAGCTGGGCCTTTACTGAAACGTCAGTTCGGATAACGGTCTACAGCGAGCGCATTTAATATTCGCGTTGTACAGCGCTAGCAGGAAACGAATCTCTGAGTGAACATCGCTTTAACCTCACCGTCGTTGCCGACAAGGTCGAGTGTGTTCCTGACGTGCGTAGCTGATACACACTTCAGAGTCGAGAGGGGAAAGTCGGCGTGGGCGTGTGGAAATAGTTAACCGAGAGCACATCTAATAACGCGCTAATCAGATCACGCTAGCATCCGGGGTCGATTTCTTATCGGGATAACTGCCTCATCGTATGTATTATCATCCTGTAATGTATTTAAAATATAACGATTAGACGGTCTTCCTCAGATGTCTGTTGGATTGATGTTCTTGATAACAATGCTGTGTGATATATTTTATAAAAAGATTAATAGAATAGGCACATATGTTCGTATCATCCACATATGTCCTGGAGTCACACTCATGGGCTGTAGGAATGTAATGAATTATATATATATATATATATATATATATATATATATATATATATATATATATATATATAAAACAACAACAACAAAATGGCCAAAACATAAAACAAACAAAGCATAACCACTTCAATGGACATGTCTGATAAAGCCTGAAGCTGGAACAGTGAGTTCCGATTAACACTCTGCTATGAAAGACTTCGCATTTCTGAAACAGAAGTCCATCGTATACTGCTGACCTTCTATAGATGAGGTGCCCAGGAAATTTCCTTTCCAAACAGGAAGTTAGTCAAATAGCCAAAAGAGCTCAGGATCATTATGGTAGCTTAGCCAGCTAGGTAAAAACGAAGGATAGCAAAGACGTGGCTACGTGTTTTACACCATTAGCAACCGAAAACACGGTTCGCAGCTAGCTAGCTAGCTACTAAATACAGACTAACACACTCGGTGTCGTGCTGGAAACAATCCAAATCAGAGCAGTGTCACTGTTAGCACAACGGAGTCGATTATTGTCCTGTAAAAGCATGTCCCAGAATGTTTTATTTCTCTTTATCTTTTTTCAAACGAATTAATGGACATCACGTCGTACTTTTTAGCGTTTATACAGTAGACACATTTTTATGTACGTTTTATATATTCCACAAAACAACTCCAGTCCTGTTCACACTTATCTTACGCTAAAGCTGCTATAAACGTCGTTCCTTCACCGGCCTCACTTCTGACAAAAGTCACAGCTTTACCTGTGCTGTTACAAAGCGCTGACACTGGAGACTCCTTCCGTAAAGTAAACGCCTCCTTACAGAAAAGAACACGTTAGCGTATCGACGATAACGGCTGTTTTTCAATCCGTTAATGTACGAGCCCCTGCGAACGAGCTGTATCGAAACCATGACGTATTCGAACTTAAACCTGTTATAGAAAGTTACTCAACACATTCCGACCAATCAGATTCGAGAATTCAACAGAGCTGCGGTTTTATTCCTTTTTGATACCTGGCAGGATTTCTTTATGGGGGAAGGGATTTGATTGTTTTATATTCTTTACTCACTATTAACCGAACTCAGTGAGCGTAGAGGTAGTTGGTTGCTAGGTCATAGTCATTTCAAAAGTACTCGTGGATAAGAAAACGGATTCATGCGTAATGCAACCACGTCGCACGATCTAATAAAACGAGCTACAAATTCTACTACAAGTTTAGTCCCGAAGCACAATTTGTTCTGAGCATCACAAATAAACACTATCCAAAGCTTTGAGTATAAATAGTCTCATATACGCCATGGCGCTAGCTAGATCTCAATCGTAAATTCATTTACACAGGAGGAAGAAGGCACTAAACACACAGCGGAGGTGATTTGTCCTTTCGCCTGTCCTGTAGCAGGGAATCTCTGTCGATGTATCCGACTGTCTGAGAGACCGGGAGGGAGCCTCTCTCAGCTGCCAGCCGTGGGCTAATTGGTTTCTGAGAGAGTTGGCTCCAGCGCGTGGGGGAAACAATGAACGGTTCTAGAGAGATCGCGGCGTTCACGGATGAGAGGGTTCTGCCGAAGCCCACGTCAATTTCCCCACCATTCGTTCTGCGGTACGGTCCAGTGTGTCCAACTGTCGGTAGATAAGACTTTATTTTATAAAACATAACGGGGTTCTGTTGTTCAAATGAATTCTGACGGAAAGAAACGAAAAGGTTTTCTCTGTACGTATCACAGACGATAGCAGCACTAGACTCCGGTCTAAGGAGCACGGGTTGAGCTAGATATTGGTGCTACGTTTCAGATTAGTCATCCATTCTCGTTCACGCACTTCCATCGGAAATGCCGTCGTCTCACAATATCCTATAGACGTGGATAGATGTCGAGAAACCTCCGCCAAGTCCATTTCCACGATGTCCTCTGAAGTCCCTAAACGATCCCTTAGCAGTAGTTGAAACAAATACATATATATTTATATAAATAAATAAATACATACATATATATATACTTGTCGTGACCTTGGAGTTCAGCACTCTTGGAGGAATCTTTAAATACACAGCTACCAGCGAAGTCCTAAGCAAGCGGGAGAAATCAGTAGAAAAGTCAGTATAGATGTGGAAACACTGTACGTGATTGATGTATGAGCGCTTCTATACGGTCCTGTAGAGTGGAAATCGCTAAGAATGTATATTCTACAAAAATGAAATCTCTGGAACTCGGTCAGATCTTCAGTTCTAGAACCCTATAGAATATCCCAATGTGGATAACATAATGTAAACAATTGTCTAGTCTCCAGAGTACTTTTGGATTCTGAATTCTAGGCCCGTGGAGTCCAATCTTATCCGTAAAGGGGCGGAGTGGATGCAGGTTTTCATTCCAACCAAGCAGAAGTCACACCTGAGCCTATCGGAAGCCAAGATTAACTGATTAAACAGGTGGACTCAGGTGTGGCTCCTACACCCACACCGGCCCTTTCCGGATAAGATTGGACCCCCCAGCTCTAGGCTATTACCTTACTATCTATAACGTTTTTGCATTTTAGATGGATGGAATTCTCTGTCAAATCTTCCACTCTACAGAACAACATCTTTTTATTCTAGAATATTCTGCTCTGGACAATATATAACTCTATAGAACTTTACACTCTCTAGAATGCACTGTCTAAAACGTTCTAGAATTCTACAATCAAGGCCGCAGGGCAAAAACTTTTGAATGGAGGAGTTCACAGGGTTTCACGTTAGAGAACCGAACTCTAGAATATTCTACTGTGGATAACTTAACACTATAAAACTGTCCACTCGCAAGAAATCTAAGGCGCTCTCTAGAACTCTCTTGCCTTTAAGAGCGCTCTAGAACGTTCCATGGTACTCTTGGAAACGTTCACTCTGGAGAACCAAATTAACCAGGAATTCCTGTCATTGTATTTATTTTCCAATACTGGAAAGTCAACGTTCTTGAATCCGTCATTGTGGATAACAGAGTTCTGCAGATCCATTGAGAGTGGACCATCATCCAGGATGAAGCTCTTTCAGACCTTTCAGCTTAGAGAATGGACCGCTATATAGAACAATCCAAAATCTTCCATTGTGCCGTTGAGAAGAACTCTCCAAGATCTGCTGCTCTAAAGAAGGAATCTCTCCAGATGTAAACGTTAAACTATAGAGGCTGAAGTTCTCTGGAAATCAGTAAACTCGCATGTTTTACAGAATGGATTTTCCCCAGAACGTGGAGAATCCAACTCTGTCTGGATCTCCCCTGAAATGAAACCTCCACTGTAGTATGTGGAACTCTCCAGAACTCGACAGATCTTCTGTTTCCGAAAATGTATTTCTCTGGAAGTGTCTAACTTCCGCTCTTGGAAAGCAAGTCGCTCCGGAACTCTCCAGAATGTTGTGGAAACCCTAAATTCCTCAAAATTCCTCAAATGTTTCTTTAAATCCTTGAAACTCTTGAATGACAATTGTCCATTCTAGAGAACGGCGGTACCGTTCTGGGATCTCCAGTGGATCATTTGGGTGGAGTGGAATCTTCACAGTTCTTGTGCGTAGAAGCTCCTCATCATCATCACACCTTTTTTTGTTTTTTTTTTACGCTGTACATTCCTTCACTGTTCCGGGTAGCTCCATGGCCTGAACGACGGTGTTGGGATCGTTTGCTCGCTGCCACTCGTCTGACGAGTTCATAGATCTCCGGATCTTTAGGATCCGGTTGATGATGTCAGTGCAGGCTTTCCGGTACTGGTGCCGGAGCAGGGAGTAGACGAAGGGGTCGCAGGCTGCTTTACTGTAGGCCAGACATTTACACAGCACCCCCCAGTGTTGATTTATAGGAACTGCAGGCCAAAGTTCCACAAGCCTATGACAGACAAACAGAGGGAAATTTTAGGGTTAAAGTCGGCGCTTCCAAATCACGTAACACGATGGGTTTCATGAAATTCTGTCATATTCACATGATTATCCATACGCCAACATGTCCAGCTTCCAAAATTCAATCCTGGTGCTCGTGTACTCCTACGCTGCATATTTTAGTGTTTATCCTGCACCAAAAATCCTGCCACAACTCATCATCTTATTAAACATCCCTTCCTGTGAGCAGGAACATACTAATGACTGCAGTACAGGAGGAACGGAAAAGCACTGGCATCTTTAAACTATTTTAGGTTCCACATCATTTAGACCTGAAAAGACAGGAAGGGTCGGCCTGCAGGCGGTGGGCATGGAGACTGGGTGAGATGGGCATAATTAATGTGTGAACCCACATGCCCTCCGTCCCCATGCTCATAATTTGTACGCAAATGTTTTTAGAACGCAAGACGAATGGATTGAAACATGCCTAGTTCTCTTGTCCAGAGTAGTTATAGTGTCCATGATCATTCACCTTCCATACGGGTCTGTTATACAGTTCTATAAAATCATAAAAGTTCTGAAAAGTAATAAAAAAGAAGAAAAACACAAAAGAAATCTATCTCTCTATCTCTCTCTCTCTCTCTCTATCTCTCTCTCTCTCTCTATCTATCTATCTATCTGTCTATATCTCTATCTATCTATATATGTCCCTATCTATCTATCTATCTCTCTCTCTCTCTCTCTGTGTATATATATATATACAGTATATATATATATATATATATATATATATATATATATATATATAT
>JAFFST010055202.1:61233-71233 GCA_022414735.1 Noturus placidus
AGAGACAATTATTGCTTTAAATGTAATCTGTTTGGCTTTGAAAAGCCTTTGTCCCAGCAGTCTGGATTTGGAGCAGATGAGAGCTCCATCCAGAAGTAGGACCTCCGAGACCGATCATGCAGGTCCGGAGAGCAGAAAGGACCAGGATCTCCAACAATGTCTCCATTTAGATATGATGATGGATTTGCCCGAGAGGACATTGTGTCCTGGTAGTATGACCATGTAGCCTGGTCCTGCTTGGATAAACACACTCGTGAGTGTGTCCTTATACATATTGAAGTACAGCGGTATAGCACGCGTAGCTTGCAGCTAGAGGTCCGGAATGAATCGAAGGAATGACATTTAAGATGGAAAATCCCGGATGCAGCTCAGATTGCATTCTCCTCTTGCTGTTTCCACTTGATATTTATCAGAGCGTTCCCCTCCCGCACGGCCTCTTCCACGCTTGATAACCGCTCTGGGCCGTCGTTTTAGCGTATCCCTATCGTGTTTCCCAGCAGTGCCGTTTAATCTTATTAAGCGGATGATATTTAAAATGGCCTCTTTCTGTACGCATTTGCTCCGGACGTCTATTGTTCCCCCAGACGTGGCTCTTAAACAAATGTCTATTTCTGGGCCGCCGATCAAATTCGATGCCTGGACGTCCTACAAACGTCTTCTCAGGACGTCTTCGCTTTAATACGTTCCCAGTGAGCACAGTCTGCATTGCAGAGTAAAAATAAGTTAGACAAAATACCCGCGGCAGTCTGGGAAAACTCTGGAATAAAGAAAATAAAAACACTATATTTAGTTCTGAAAGCGAACGGAACGTGCTTCTCTCTGGCGTCGCAGACATGCTGATCTGATTACAAGCCGAGCCGTTTAGGCGTATGTCTGTTGGCACCAATCGTAAGACAACACTCGTACCCAGTGAGGGTCTGCACATCTTTATACAGATGTTCTCAGGCAGATCCAAAGGCAAGGCTAGAACATCGCCTAAATCAGGATCACCAGGTGTCTGGGGTCTGCCCATGGGTTTTCCCAGAACTCCACACATGTAGCAGGCTTTCTTAGCAACCAGATGTATAATCTATAATTTATTATCTATAAAAAGTGCTAATTCAATTCAATTCAATTCAATTTTATTTGTATAGCGCTTTTTACAATAGACATTGTCTCAAAGCAGCTTTAC
Source organism: Noturus placidus (assembly GCA_022414735.1). Classification (NCBI taxonomy): domain Eukaryota; kingdom Metazoa; phylum Chordata; class Actinopteri; order Siluriformes; family Ictaluridae; genus Noturus; species Noturus placidus. The sequence continues at coordinate 62,405 of JAFFST010055202.1, forward strand.
ATGAATATAAACACAGTACACACACAGTAAAAGTGAGAAATTATCCCAACTGAGCAAGACACTGAGTGGAGACAATGGCAAGGAAAAACGCCCTAAGATATTTAAGAGGAAGAAACCGTGAGAGGAACCAGACTCAGAAGGGAACCCATCCTCATCTGGGTCACAACAGATATTCTTAAAGAGACAATTATTGCTTTAAATGTAATCTGTTTGGCTTTGAAAAGCCTTTGTCCCAGCAGTCTGGATTTGGAGTAGATGAGAGCTCCATCCAGAAGTAGGACCTCCGAGACCGATCATGCAGGTCCGGAGAGCAGAAAGGACCAGGATCTCCAACATCTCCATAAACTCATGTGTAGCTCAATTAGAGCTTCTGATAACAAGAAAGAATTTTCACATCCTCTCTTAGGATAAAATGCCTCGTTTTACACCACTGTGATTGGGTATTCTGAACTTGGGCTGTAATACTGAGCACACACACACAAACACACACACACACAAAGAGGATGTTGAGAATTCCCAGTTTTACCGTAAGACAGCCGAGGGCATTTATAAAATCTTATTATTGTGTTATAATCCTGAGCATCGAGTCTCTTCTCTGGAAATCTAATTAATGGCAACACATTCACTGAACCATCAGAGACTGCTAGAAACACACACACACACACACACACACACACACACACACACAGAGCTCGCTCTAATTACAATACCGACATCCATCATATCGTTTGAGGAAGACAAGTTGGATATAGAGCGCCGTGCTCTTCACGCATTAGCATATCACCCACAGCAGTGCAGATGTATATCTCAAGCATGGTGAGGATGTGAGAGAATCAGCTCCTGCGCGCCGAACCTTGTTCTGCTTACTCATACCTCAGATACTGTTCTGCGCAATGAATATGGAACACGGTGAAAAACAGTGTTGTGTTTAATTCCGTTCTTATCATATACCCTGTCTAGATCATTACACTCGATTCACATTACAGAGTTCTCCACGATACTGCAGGGAAATACTTACGCCGCGTTAAAAGACGCCAGCGGGCCTTGGATCGTCTGTATCATGCTGTAAAATGACAGAATAATCCACTTCCTGTTCACACCTGGCGTGACCTCAAACTGGCGTGACCTCAATCCCCGAGTGCAAAGAATACGACTTGAAGGCTGGTCGTTTTTTTTTTTTATTAATTTTTATAGCGCTTTTTACAATGGTACATTGTCTCAAAGCAGCTTTTACAGAAATATCATTTTTACATTTACAAGCAACTTACAAATGAGACACACTCACACACCAATGGTAGCAGAGCTGCATGCAAGGTGCTAGCTTGCCATCGGGGGCAACTTAGGGTTCAGTGTCTTGCCCAAGGACACTTCGGCATGGGATCACCCGGGCCGGGATTCCAACCACCAACCCTACGATTAGTGGATTAGTGGACAACCCGCTCAACCCACTGAGACACAGCCGCCCCATTGTGCGGCGCTGAGCATTATAATAAACCATCAGGACTGATGAAGCTCCTACAAGTGCTCGTTTCTGCCTCAGATGAAGATTCGGAGTACGTTAGTACGCTTGTACTGATGATGGCTGGAGTCCTGAATTCCACATAACTTTTGCTTGTGGAACTTTAATGATTGACAGAACAAGCGGGACGAAATTGAAGACGAGGCCATGTGTGTCTCTCGGCTGTCTTTCACAACGCCTGCATGTCTGGGACGCACGCGCGTGCATTCGCTGCCTTTTGTGAAATTTAATTAAGACGCCTTTTGTGCTTTGTGAAATGGCAATTTGATTAGTAATGGAACGGAACAGTCGTGTTAGAAAGGAGCGGAAAGGAATTAAATGCAGGGATGCCAGCACTCTTCTCAAAAATGACACAAAAAAACCTGAAACCAGGAAGAAGGAAAAAAAAGAAATCAGCCATCGGAAAAGTCATCTGTTTTTTTTTTTGGTAAAACGTTTCTGATTGATCGTATCTGTACTCATCGTCAGGTACGGACATTATTCACTCCATACTTCTGTAATGTGGTTGCTGGGACTACGGTTGCCTGAGCGATGTCCTCGGGACTGTAATCACCACGTACAGGTCTCCTTTACTGAACAGTGGACTAGTTCAACTTCATATTAACACCATAATGACCTTTCTTTTACGTTCACACTATCCGCCGTGACCCAGATGAGGACGGGTTCCCTTCTGAGTCCGGTTCCTCTCAAGCTTTCTTCCTCATATCATCTCAGGGAGTTTTTCCCTCACCGCCGTCTCCACCGTCTCACTCAATAGGGATAAATTCACACACTTCAGATCTCCATCCTGTGTTTATATGAGTCTGTAAAGCTGCTCTGAGACAACGTCTACTGTTATACACGCTATACGGATAAAATCGATCATTTTAAAGAATTACAAGAGCTGTCCAACGCATTGTTGAAACCGGGAAGGAGAGACTGATGAACTCTGGTGAACTTTTGTGAACTGGAAGAAATGTGGTCCATTCATCCATCCATCTTCAACCGCTTACTCCTTTATCAGGGTCACGGGGAACCTGGAGTCTATCCCAGGAGGCATCGGGCACAAGGTGGGCTTACACCCTGGACAGAGTGCCAGTCCATCACAGAGGAAGAAATGTGGTCTGAAATAAATCTCGATTGGTCATGAGTGAAGATCTTTAAAGCGCTTGATCTTTAAAGCGCTTGGCGAAGTCACGGCTATGTTTAATAGTGAAAGTAAGAGCATTTCCACATGCACAATGCGACGAGAACGTACAGGTTTCGGACTATATAGGTGTGTGGCCACAAGAAAGCCACTTGTTAAGGGCATAATCGGGAAAAAAACGACTTCAGTTCGCCCAGGAGCGTAAACATTGGACTGTGGTGCAATGGGAAAGGATCATGTGATCTGATATATCTAGATTCACCCTACTTCGACGCGATGGGTGGGTCAAGGTGAGAAGGGAAGCGTATGAAGCCATAGTGCCTACTTTACAAGCCTCGGAGGCGGTGTCATGGTCTGGGGTTGCTTCAGTTGGTCAGGTGATCAGGTTATCCCATCGATGGATTTATTTTTCTTCCGTGACGGCACGGGTCTAGTCCAGGATCACAACGCCACGCTTAATCAGAATCAAATTGTGAAAGAGTGGCTCAGGGAGCATGAGGAATCATTTTCACGCATCGATTGGCCACCACAGAGTCCTGACCTTAACCCCACTGAAAGTCTTTGGGATGCGCCGGAGAAGACTTTACCGAGCGGTTCGACTTTACTCTCACGTCCTCACCGCAAGATCTCGGCCACAAATGGACACGAATAAACGTTGTAACGTTGCGTGAACGTTTGTCGAAAACAATGGCATGACAAATGTGTGTCCCGATCAAAGCTATATATATATATATATATATATATATATAAATACTGTAAATATATATTCGTGCTCCTTTAAGAATGATAAAAAAGACTGTAATCACTGCGTGGGATATAGCCCATGGTGTGTGTGTGTGTGCGTGTGTGTGTGTGTGTGTGTGTGTGTGTGTGAGAGAGTAAAGCAGTTCATTGTACAGGTCCTCTGGGGCTCAGGATTTAGGAAGCAGTAAAACACCTCTATGATTTTTCTTTAAACCCATATCTCGAGGCGTTTCAGTTAAAACGCTGTTTCTTGGTAAATAAATAAATAAATAAATAAATAAATAAATGGTGCACTTATATAGCGCTTTTATCCATAACGCTTTACACAGTGAGCTGACATGCAGGGCGCTAACTCGCCATCGGGAGCAACTTGGGGTTCAGTGTGTTCAGCGGGCGGCTGTGTCTCAGTGGGTAGAGCGGGTTGTCCACTAATCCACTAATCGTAGGGTTGGTGGTTGGAATCCCGGCCCGGGTGATCCCATGCCGAAGTGTCCTTGGGCAAGACACTGAACCCTAAGTTGCCCCCGATGGCAAGCTAGCACCTTGCATGCAGCTCTGCTCCCATTGGTGTGTGAGTGTGTCTCATTTGTAAGTCGCTTTGGATAAAAGCGTCGGCTAAATGAATAAATGTAGTGTAATGTAATGTCTCGCCAAAGGACACTTCGGTATGTGGAGTCGCATAGAATCGGACCACCAACCCGCCAGCCGGGAATCGAACCGCCGACCCTACGACTAGTGGACACCCTGCTCTACCGCCCGCGCCACAACCTAGTGTGTTCCTAGTGAAGAATGGCGATCCTGACATCTCTCGGGTCCGAGCTGATAATGCACCATGCCTTTTTCTACTGTCCTAATCATAAAGCAACTGATTAGTGTACATCGGGCACGTGTCCGGGTGTCAGCGTCGAATCATCCCTGATATGAGACTGAATGAAAGCCCAGTCCTCGGCTGTGTTCTGTGTTTTTTGGCTAACATCCACACCAGAGTTTGATTTTAGTTTTGAAGACCATCATCTGAGCTCATACTGGTCCAGGTACTGGTATTTCAGTTGTGTGAAATATACCGGTCAGGGTTGTAGTGCTAAAAAAAGAGCTGGTTAAAGTATGACATGATGCAATGTTGTTCTAGCTGCGTGTAACAATGTGGATTCAGGTGAAGTGTACAAATCCACAAACGAGAGCTCAAGCCACATAACAGAGTTAACAGAGCGCTAGTCTTTCATAGAAAGAAGACGTATTGCAGTACGGGTCATACACGGTCATGTAGAACAATGCAGAACAATGCAAGCGTACTCGGGCGCCAGGTGATAGAAAGCATTTCCATTGGATGTGTGGTGTTCATGTCGTGGAGAATCAGGAAGTGACTCTAGAACTCGGGAGAGTGTGACCTGTCATCACGTTTTCAGATCTGGTGTGTGTGTGTGTGTGTGTGTGTGTGTGTCGGGCTCTCACCTTGTGATCACGTAGGGTGCGAAGCACAGCACAAAAGTGCCAATGAATGTGCTGATCTTCCTGGCTGCTCGCTGCCGTCGCCTCCTCTGTTCCTCCAGGCATCGCTGTCGAACGCTGCAACACCAGAGTGGGTGTTCATTGAGTGTTTATACATCCCCCAGTATTTAAAAAAACACCCGTATCTGTGAATTGTCCGGGTTAGTTAGAGAGATACTAATTCAAGGCATGCGTTTATTCTGAATAGTGAGGTTTTATTCGAGCTGCATTGATAGTGATACAGGTGAAGAATCAGTACTCGTACTGACTCATACCCCCAACAGTGCTCAAACACTATACCAGGTGATGCTGTGTGAGGTATCGTCAGTGTTAATCACATACACATTACAGCACAGGGAAATTCTTTTCTTCGGTCAGAGATGACACAGCGCCCCCTGGAGCAGAGAGGGTTAAGGGCCTTGCTCAAGGGCCCAACAGGGGCAGCTTGGCAGTGCTGGGGCTTGAAACCCCTGACCTTCTGATCAATCACCCAGCGCCTTAACCACCAAGCTAACATGCAACGATTAATGCAATCCTGTGCTCTGTGAAAATATCATGAGGAGGAACTACAGCGAACCCGATGGACCACCTGACCTGAGAGTGCAGAGCAGCGTCAGCGAGCACGGGCCTTAAAAATAAGCCTGAGGTGCACATAAAGACACTCGCGAGCGTGGAACTGTTCCACATGAGAGCACGTCACTTCAGCGAGCCCTGAGCAATCGCCCTTGACACTCCAAGTTCCTTTCGCCACGAAGCACAACACGCATCACATCCCATCACGTTTAACGCCCACGCTCAGCGATACCGCTCTGCGCTCTCAGGTCAGCTGTCCGTCAGGTTCTCTGTCAAAGATGCCGTCTAAACGCGATAATGTGCTGAAAACACACAAAAGCCACCGACATAGAGACCGATTAATACGACTGTAAGTAGGTTACTCCCTTCAGAATCTATCGTCATGGCCCGTTAAACATGTACTCGGACTCGGTGGGAAATAAACCGTCCCTCTGAAACTCTGAAACCGTCCCTCTGAAACTTTCACTCGTGCGCAGCTCTTCTCCCGTCCCCCAGGTCTCTGGCGTGAACACGCAATGCCGTTTTAACAGGTCCTAAACGCGCGCCGCACTCTCTCACCGCTCACTGCTAGCTCAGAACCTTTTTACTCCCGTTATACAGCGGATTAGGAAAAGTCTACACACCCCTGTTTAAACGGCAGATTTATCTTCCAGCCTCAGTGTGAAAGAGTTACAATAACCTGGTTGTATAAGTGTGAACATTCTTGTATAATTGGGGGCGTGGCTGTGTTTTCGGAATGACCCAATCACATTCGATCTCAAGTTCAAAAGTAATTATCATACAGCTGTCCTCGATGAAATTATTCCAAATAGAGCCCGGCTGTTTCTGAAGGACTTTCTTCAGGAGTTATCTTCTTGGTTTCATCTGACTGCTGAAGCTGAAAGAGCTCCACAAGCATGTCCGGTATCTGACTCGTCGAAAGAGGGGTACGAAAGAATTTCCAGAACATTAGAAATACCACGGAACACCGTGAAGGTGTGGAGAAGCATGTGGAGAAAATGGAGCTCCACGGCGACATCACCAAGAGCAGGACGTCCCTCAAAAATGTACAAAACGGACTTACCAGGGAGTCTGCGAGACACCTAGGACAACATTAAAGGAGCTGGAGGAACATCAGACCATTCAGCGCAATGTGTTATGGTCTGATGAGAAGAATTCCCAAAGGTGTAATAAGTTCCACAAATAAGCACATCCTCAAAAGAACACCAGCCCCATGGTGAAGCACTGTGGTGGCAGCATCGTGCTTTAGTGCTGTCTTTCTCCAGCCAGACCTGGGGCTTTTATCAAGCTGGAAGGAATCAGCTATAAACCCCAGCCGATTCTTTAGTGCAAACCTTCAGGTGTCTGTTACAAAGCTGAAGATGAACTTCACCTTTCAGCACGACCCAGAGCACACATCCAAATCAATGAAGGACCAGAAGAACATCAATGGTATTGAATGACCTAGCCCGAGCCCAGACCTCAATCCAGCTACAAATCTGTGGGGTGACCTGAAGCAGGCTGTGTGCAGGAGATACCACAGGAAGCTCTACATGTGATGGATCTACAATGTTTTTGTAAGAATGAGTGGGACAATACGACCAAGCCTAGAAGAGTGATGAGTGGTGTCATAAAATCAAAAGGTCCTTCAACAAAGTCTTAGATTAGGGGTGTGTATATTTATGCAACCAGGGTATTGTACGTCCATCCCCTGATAGTTTTTCACTTTATTTCCATACCTTGCAATTTCAGATGAAAGGGAAAAGATCTGACCCGCTTCATCTTAGTGTCATTCAGAAGAACCTTCCATTATCACAGGGGTGTGTATACTTTTTATATACTCACACGTGTGTCTCTTACCTGGGGTGGATGTCCACGAGCAGCACGAGCGTCTGCATGGTGATCACGTCAATGCGCTTGCAGTGGAAGCGCGCGACTCGGAGCACTTTGAGGTAGGCGACGCACAGCACGACGAGCGACAGCAGGAAAGTGAGCGCGTGGAAGGCCGCCGTGAACGCGGCGAAAGGCACGCTGGAGGCGGCAGAGGCGTTGGCGCGCAGCGTGCACGACGCGTAGAGCCCGTGGTAGCCGAGCCAAGAGAGGCACGCAGCGGCCGCCGCGAAGCACGCGGAGTGCGCCCACGCGTAGGCGAGCGCGAGCGCGGCGTCCCGGTGGCGCATCCTGGAGCGGTAGCTGAGCGGGAAGACCACCGCCATCCAGCCGTCCACGCTGAGCGCGGCCACCGTGAGCATGGCGTTGGCGCCCAGGAAGGTCTCGAGGAACGCGGCCGCGCGACACAGCCCGTCGCCTCCCGGCTGCGCGTGGCCTGCGAGCGCGAGCAGCATGAGAGGCATGCTCGTGACGGTGAGCATCAGGTTGCACGTGGCCAGGTTGAGCGTGAAAAGGCCCGCCGCGCGCTTCCTGATCTCGGGGCTGCACGCGAAGCAGATCAGCACGAGCGCGTTGGACAGCAGCGAGACCGCGAGGACAGCGAGCACCGCGATGCACGCGAGCACGTCCGCCAAGTGCATGGCGCCGCTCAGAAGTCAGCGCAGGAGAGTCTGATGCTTTTTTTCATTGCGAATTGACTGTTCGCTGCGGAATGGCATCGCACAGGGTGGCATCGCACAGGGTGGCATTAACACAGGGTGGCATCGCACAGGGTGGCATTAACACAGGGTGGCATCGCACAGGGTGGCATCACACAGGGTGGCATTAACACAGGGTGGCATCGCACAGGGTGGCATCACACAAGGTGGCATCACACAGGGTGGCATTAACACAGGGTGGCATCGCACAGGGTGGCATCACACAGGGTGGCATTAACACAGGGTGGCATCGCACAGGGTGGCATCACACAAGGTGGCATCACACAGGGTGGCATTAACACAGGGTGGCATCGCACAGGGTGGCATCACACAGGGTGGCATTAACACAGGGTGGCATCGCACAGGGTGGCATCACACAAGGTGGCATCACACAGGGTGGCATTAACACAGGGTGGCATCGCACAGGGTGGCATCACACAGGGTGGCATTAACACAGGGTGGCATCGCACAGGGTGGCATCACACAAGGTGGCATCACACAGGGTGGCATCACACGGCCCATTTCAGCATGAAAGGCATTACACATATTGTTGCACTGCTCTTTACAGACTAGCATCAGACACTTCACTGGACAGACTTCTGAACATGGCATCACACTGTTCACTGCACAGTGGCATCACACCAGATGGCATCCAGCTTGTTTACTGCAGAATGGCATCACACGTTTCATAGTACCGTGGAAACACCCAGGATGACGTCACACTGTTTATTAGGAAACAACTTTGCCCTGCTCAGTCCAGAGTGGCATCATGCAGGGTGGCATCACACGTTCTCACTGTAAAAGGACTCCAG
>JAFFST010055204.1:12834-27285 GCA_022414735.1 Noturus placidus
TTTGGTTCCACTTCATGATTGTGTCCCACCTGTTGTTGATTCTTCACAAAAAAATTACAGTTTTATATCTTTATGTTTGAGGCCTGAAATGTGGCAAAAGGTCAAACAGTTCAAGGGGGCCGAATACTTTCGCAAGGCACTGTAAATGAGCAAAGATTTTACACAATACCCTTAATTTTATTAATTCAATGTCCTTATTGCCCATCATTTATTTATTATTATTATTATTATTCATGCCTTTAAATTTATTTAGTCATCTTCCATAAGTACTATATTCTGGTAAGGGATGTGATGGATCAGGTGTCTATCCCATGAATGCTGGGTGCAGCAGCAGGAACACGCCATCGATGGGACACCTTTATCATTGTAGGGAAACCAATACTTTTACTTAAAAGTATTAAGATTTTCTGTTCACACCTGTTCAAATGTAAAAACTTAACTTTTTTTCTATTGCTACAGCTGCCAGCTCTCTCTTTTGCTCTGCAATGACTCTTGAACTCAAAGAAAAGTAAAGAAACACCTCTACTATTGACAGAACAGCCCTTAATGTATCAAAGCAATATTACTCAATTAACCTTACACTCTCTATTCTAGCTCAGGTTCTGCCTTCTGTTCTCATATTAAACATGTTCATGGTCACAAGGCACTACTTTAAACATTAAACCATCACAGTTTCGTAACAGCATAAAGGAAGCCCGACAGGACACATGACCGATGATCCTTGAACACTGTCAAAAGGAAATCAAGTTAAATCTCCTCAATGGAGTTTCTGTTCAAAACAACCGGTACCTGCAGCAGGCTGTGTAAATATCTTCCCGGATCCAGACACTGCAGAGTTTTCCTCGCGCCATTTTTCCAGTACACACTGCCATGTTGCTGCAATGAACACATCAAATAAACTGGCTTTGTTCATTTTGAATGCATTTTAGTACACGCAGTCAAAGGGAGTGTGGCATACCTGCCCACTGCCTGAAACACCTTTCACACGACAGAAGTCAAATCCAGCACTCTTCATCTTCTCAAGGAGGAGGTCGAGTGCCTGCAGTTGCAAATCTGTATTAACTACCTAACTCAGTTGTCAACTCACAAATGAAACAAGAACTGATACGAAATGCTCAACATTATGGAGAAGAAGCGTTAAATATTTTATAGTAGTCTTATGCAAGTAACAAACTGATTGAAGCTGCCCCACCTTGACCCACATGAGCACTGGAGAGGTTACGGTCACTCTGTCCTCATGGATGTAGACTCCGCCCTGAGTCCTGTATGGTAAAAACACAGAACAAAGATAGAATAACACACTACCATAACTGCTGTAGGTAAAGAAGATGTTCTGAAGCAATCCAGAGGGTGAACGTGTGCCTACCTGAACTCTGGAAGTTCGGTTTCAAACTGGACATTGCTCTGGTAAATAACTTGAAGCTTTCCATCGATGGCAACAACTTTCAGCTTAAAATAATAAAAGAGAAGGAAAGAACCATAATTTCTAATATCAGTGCAGAGGTTTTTGGAAAGGTTTGTGGACACCTGACTCTCACACCCATGTATAGAATATCTTTATATGCTGTAGCATTACAGTTTCTCTTCACTAGAACTAAGAGGTTAAAACCTGTTCCATCATGAAAACGCTCCTCTGCACAATGTGAGCGCAATAAAGACATGGTCTGTGAAGGTTGGAGTGGAAGAACTAAAGTGGCCTACACAGAGCCCGGACCTCAACCCCACTGAAAATCTTTGGGTTGAATGGGAACAACAACTGCACTCCAGGATCTCTCACCATAGGCTTCCTTGGCCAAGTTACAAATAGCACAAAAACAAAGAACATGGAACCTTCTATGAAGAATCTAAACATGCAGGACTATGTAATTTTATATATATATATATATATATATATATATACATACATACACACACACGTACATATATATACACACACACACACACACACACACACATACACAGTATCCCACAAAAGTGAGTACACCCCTCACATTTGTGTAAATATTTGATGATATCTTTTCATGTGACAACACTGAAGAATTGACACTTTGCTACAATGTAAAGTAGTGAGTGTACAGCTTGTGTACCAGTGTAAATTTGTTGTCCCCTCAAAATAACTAAACACACAGACATTAATGTCTAAACCTCTGGCAACAAAAGTGAGTACACCCCTAAGTGAAAATGTACAAATTGGGCCCAAAGTGTCAATATTTTGTGTGGCACCATTATTTTCCAGCACTGCCTTAACCCTCTTGGGCATGGAGTTCACGAGAGCTTCACAGGTTGCCACTGGAGTCCTCTTCTACTCCTCCATGACGACATCACGGAGCTGGGGGATGTTAGAGATCTTGTGCTCCTCCACCTTCCGTTTGAGGATGTCCAACAGATGCTCAATAGGGTTTAGGTCTGGAGACATGCTTGGCCAGTCCATCACCTTCACCCTCAGCTTCTTTAGCAAGGCCGTGGTTGTCTTAGAGGTGTGTTTGGGGTCGTTATCATGCTGGAATACTGCATACTGATCATGCTCTGCTTCAGTATGTCACGGTACATGTTGGCATTCATGGTCCCCTCAATGAATAGACGTATGAGTTCTGCCAGCATTGCTGCAGAGGTTGAAGGGGTGGGGGGTCAACCGGTTAGTGCTCAGACCATACACAGCACATTGCACCAAAATTGGTCTGCATGGCTGTCATCCCAGAAGGAAGCCTCGTCTAAAGATGATGCACAAGAAAGCCCACAAAGAGTTTGCTGAAGACAATCAGACTAAGGACATGGATTACTGGAACCATGTCCTGTGGTCTGATGAGACCAAGATAAACTTATTTGGTTCAGATGGTGTCAAGTGTGTTTGGCGGCAACCAGGTGAGGAGTACAAAGACAAGTGTGTCACATGGAGAACATGCAAACTCTGTGCACAAAGGGCAGAGGCGGGATTCGAACTCCTAACCTTGGAGGCGTGAGACAAACATGCCAACCACTAAGCCACCATCCCACTCATGAATACATCTATATAATTAAATCATAATATTCATGTCCTCAATATCTTAGGGCGGCTGTGGCTCAGTTGGTAGAGCGGGTTGTCCACTAATCCACTAATCGTGGGGTTGGCGGTTCGAATCCCGGCCCGGGTGATCCCATGCCGAAGTGTCCTTGGGCAAGACACTGAACCCTAAGTTGCCCCCGATGGCAAGCTAGCACCTTGCATGGCAGCTCTGCTACCATTGGTGTGTGAATGTGCTCTCATTAGTAAGTCGCTTGTAAATGTAAAAATGATATTTCTGTAAAGCTGCTTTGAGGCAATGTCCATTGTAAAAAGCGCTATACAAATTGATAAATTATAATTATTAATATCTCAAGCTTTATATAAGAAGTAGCATATTACATCATTTAACTTCATATTTAAATTAGTATTGATTATTTCCATTCCGAAATAAAAGAACGCTAGAAGATTAAGTTGTATTGGTGTTATTTTAAATACACTATATGTTTTTTAGTATTGTTATTCTTATCATCATCATCATCATCATTCCTGCACCTCCAGGTTTACTAATCCTGCGAAGTGTTTTCTCATTTTCACGGTTATTTTTTAAGCCTTTACAAATTCTCCACACTGTGAAATATCAACCTCTATTTACCAAAACAGCAATAAACTAAACAGCACAGCGCATTTCTATCAAAACACTCAATCCAAACTCTAAAACATTCCAGATTCATGAGCAGTTTCATAGTTTCTAATTCTACACCCGTACTCCGGCTGATATTTCCCCTTAGATTCCGATTGGCTAATAGCTTACAACACCGCCATGATTTAGTAGAGCTTGAATTGTTCTTATTTTTTTCCTCATATATTCTAAAAAGATACAAAAACGCTATTTTTTTTAGCTTAAAAAATAATAATAATAATAATAATAATAATAATAATTAATTGTCAACCTAAAATTTGGGGTCTAGTTGTTTTCAGCGATTGGCTGACAACGTCTGACGTTTAATGTGATGACCAATCATAGGTGAGAAGGCGGGGTTTCCCGGAATATGGGTACGGAGAAAAAAATCGTTCTTCCACTCTTTCAAAAGAGGTTAAACAGCATGTATGTAAGACGTACGAATAATAGTAATAATAATAATAATAATACATATGCTTTTAGACTACCTGTTGGGTGCTGAAGTCAAATCCTAAGTAGTAGGAGTCTGTTAGTTCAGCCATTTGGTGTGGTGCTCTCTTGCAGGATGGTAAAAGTTCATTCACACACACACACACACGCGCGCTGCTGTATTTAAAGGGACAGTGCACAAAATGCTGGAGTGAGACTTCACTAAACTTTATAAATGCCTAAACAATTAAAATGCAACCTAAAAGATTCATTTTACACCAAGGATTAAATCAGATATTCTACAAATGCAGCACTGTCCTGTACATAATTAGGTGGTGTTACCCCTTAAGTTACCATCCATCCATCCATCCATCTTCAACCGCTTACTCCTTTTTTTCAGGGTCACGGGGGAACCTGGAGCCTATCCCAGGAGGCATCGGGCACAAGGCGGGGTACACCCTGGACAGGGTGCCAATCCATCACATACACACTCACACACCCATTCATACACTACGGACACTTTGGACATGCCAATCAGCCTACCATGCATGTCTTTGGACTGGGGGAGGAAACCGGAGTACCCGGAGGAAACCCCCGACACACGGGGAGAACATGCAAACTCCACACACACATGGCCCTGGCGGGACTCGAACCCCGGACCCTGGAGGTGTGAGGCGGACGTGCTAACCACTAAGCCACCGTGCGCCCACCCTTAAGTTACCCCATATCTTAAAACCTGTTCTGGCCACTGTTAGTTAAGACCAAGACCCAGAAACAGTGCTGATAGTCCAAACGTGCTGACTTAACACATTGCTTCAGAGGAAATTCACTGTTTAGCTTTCCTTAAACAATTCACGGAAGTGTTTTAACAGATAAGGTGACGTTTACTTTAAACTTAAACACAATAACAAAGCCAATTCACTACTGTAAGAACATAAAAACGACATGAAATGACACTTAGTGTCTAGACAGAATATAAATAGATGCATTGTATGGATGCAAAAGAACATGTCGGTGTAAATCAAAACCTTAAATAGTAAACTCCTCTTTATACCGTATAACCTAATTCAAACACGCACTATATGGCCAGAAGTATGTGGACACCTGACCATCACACCCATACTGTTGCCACAAAGTTGACTAGAATGTTTTTTTTAAGCAGCAGTATGATATTTTTTTCTTCGCTGGAACTAAGAGGCCCAAAGCTGTTCCAGCAAAGCAATACCACTGTGTAAAAAAGAGCTCCATGATGAGATGGTTTATAAAGATTGTTTTATGAAGGAACATGAGTTGCCTACACAGAGCCTCAACATCACTGAACACCTTTGGGATGAACTGGAAAGCCAACATCACACCTGACCATCTTGCTGAACATCAGTGCCCAACTTCATTAATGCTCTTGTGGCTGAATTGGGCATAAATCCCCAAAGCTACACTCCAACATCAAGTAGAAAGCCTTCCCAGAAGGCTGGAGGTTATTATAACAGCAAAGCGGGGACAACACAATATTAATGTCCATGGTTTTAGAATGGAATCTTCAATACTCAAGTGTTCTCATAATTTTAGCAACAGTATCTCACAAAAGTGAGTACACCCCTCACATTTTTGTAAATAATTGATTATAACTTTTCATGTGACAAAACCGAAGAAATGACACTTTGCTACAATGTAAAGTAGTGAGTGTACAGCTTGTGTAACAGTGTAAATTTACTGTCCCCTCAAAATAACTCAACACACAGACATTAATGTCTAAACTGCTGGCAACAAAAAGGAGTACACCCCTAAGTGAAAAGATATACTGTAATGTGAATAAAATGTGAGGGGTGTACTCACTTTTGTGAGATACTGTATATAGTGTATGAGAACTGTGATCATGTGTGATCATGTGTTTTTCATGTTATGCCCTGAAATTGCACACAAACTGAATGAACTACAACAAATATGTGATATCGTGTGAACAGTGTGATTACTGAAAAATAATTACTTATTTAAGAAAATGACAACTGAAAAAGTAAATGACACCCTACATGTGAAATGAAATGAACAGTGCAAAACTCACATGTGAAAATAAAACACAGGCAGTACATGTGAGTCCACTAGTTTAAGGGTAGTGTAGTGTAAGGGTAGTTTGTGAAAGAGAGTCATACGCACTACATCAAAACTCCTTTGTATGACTCCAACCACACAAAAAATTGTGCTAAAGCAATAGCAATAACCATTATTTAAAGGAACATTTTCTAATTTTGTCAGCATTACATCAAGAAATACATTAACTCTACAGTACATGACTGACAAAGTTTATTAAATAGGGCCTTGTACAGTTTCAACTGTAGCCTAATAAATGCTTCATTTAGAAACCTTTTTTAAGTGTCATTCAAGTGAGACACAGCCAGTCCAAGCCAAGCACAGAGCTGTTAATGAAGTTAATTGTGATACAAATCCTACAACACTGTTCCCATCATTAACTATACTAATATACACTTAAGTGCAAAAATTTGCATGCCCTTATTTCGAAATGATTAAACCAGAAAGACACCGAATGTGTTTACAGCTTCCTTCATTATCCCAAGCAACCAAAGTAGTCAAAAATGTTAATATAGTCTATTAATATTGAAACAATCAAAAGATAGTGCATGTAATACTGTGTATAATAAGTAATATACTTTTTTTTCACTTGCCTCAAATGACTTCTCCAGGTATCCACTGTTTGTGTTCAGATTTTTGCTAATCCCCCAGGCAAGGCAGTCATTGTTCTTTCACAGCAAACTTTGCCAAGACTTAACAAAATAAACACCTGCTCATTGTTTTAATTCATCAGACTATACATCTATATAAAGTCACTTTCAGGTAAATTTGCTACCTTTTTGCAGACCTTTCATCCATTACTTCAACAATGATGTGTCAACAAAGCTACACTAAAGCCCTGCAGATAGTTTATTCTATAATACATTATAAAAATCAGATATAAAAAGCATTATAATGTACCATGCAAATGGAACTACAAAGGAAAAATCCACCATCAATCCATCATCAACAAGTTGAGAAAATGGAGCACTGCAGTGACATGATCAAGAACAGGACGTCCTCCAAAATTTACAAAAGAACAAGATAAAAACTTACCAGGGAGGCTTGCCAAGAGATCAAAGGCAATGTTAAAGGAGATGCAGGAATATCTGACAAGTAGTGGTTACTTTCTGTAGAGACAATATTCCAAAGGGTATGTTTGGTGCAAAAAAAAAAAAAAGCACGACACCATCCCCACGGTAAAGCATAGTAGAGGCAGCATTATGCTTTAGGGTTGCTTTTCTTCAGCCAGAACATGGGCTTTTATCAAGTTGGAGGGAATCATGAACAGCTTCAAATACCAGTAGATTTCAGTACAAACTTTCAAGTGCCTGCTAGTAAGCTTAAGATGAAAAGGAATTTCACCTTTCAGTACGACAATGACCCAAAACATACAAAGAAGATCAGTGACTACGTTTACGTGCACATCGAATTCACGTTAAGGTCTATATTCGGGTTGTGGCCATATCACCGAATACGATGTTTATATGTGTACAGGAACACATAAATATCTAACCTACAGTAACCATATGTTAGCACCCACAATTTCTGAGCATGCGCATATATCTCCTTTCAGTGGATTTTCTGAGTAAAATGTTTACATGCATCAAATTTCGGATTAAAATAGGCATAACCCACGGGTGGGATATCAGAATTTGGGGAATCGGAATATTGTCTTAATAATTTAATAGCGCTTTTTACAATGGTACATTGTCTCAAAGCAGCTTTACAGAAATATCATTTTTTTACATTTTACAAGTGACTTACTAATGAGACCACATTCACACACCAATGGTAGCAGAGCTGCCATGCAAGGTGCTAGCTTGCCATTGGGGGCAACTTAGGGTTCGGTGTCTTGCCCAAGGACACTTCGGCATGGGATCACCCGGGCCGGGATTCGAACCGCCAACCCCACGGTTGGTGGATTAGTGGACAACCCGCTCTACCGACTGAGCCACAGCCGCCCTACAATCTGTCGCCCACAGCCGCCCTAATCTGAATCGGGCAGTTAGATCGCGGCGTTTACACATGACTCAATACTAATTCAAATAATGCCAAATTCCAATTAATATGTGAACGCACTCAATGTTTTTCAATGATCTAACCAGAGCCCAGACCTGAATCCAACTAAAAACCGGTATTGTGACCGGAAGCAGACTGCACAGGAGATTTGAAGAATTACAATTTGAAGAATCTTTAATGTTTTTTCCTTCAAGAGTAGGAAAATAATATTGCCACACTGACAGACTCTTATCCCAAAACACTGAGTGGTGTAATAAAATCAAAAGGTGCTTCAACAAAGTATTAGTTAAGGGGCGTGCACACTTATGCAACCAGGTTATTGTAAGTTTCACTTGATTTGCAATTGCACATTAAAAGTGAGAAAAGATCTGACATGATTTCTCTTAGTGTCATTCTCTTACTTCACAAAAACCTGCCTATTAACATGGGTGTGTAGGATATTTTTGTTTGTTTGTTTGTTTATCCACTGTATTGCATGATGATGTCCTCTTAATAAAAAAAAAAAAAAAAAAAAGGGTCAACCTTGAAATTGCCCTCCTTTATTTGCCAGTTTATTTGCACAGCATTAGTGCCAGTGTGCACACTGTAGCTATGTGTATCTGTAAATCTTTCTCCACTCACTTCTAGCTCACACACAGTGGAACATGAAGCTGTGCAGTGGATGGATTTGGGGTAATTAAATGGGAGCAGGGGTTAGGGGGGTAGGATGGCGTCTCCGTGCTGCCCTCACTGGCCGTGTCCGTGTGATCAGCTCTTTAAGTCGGCACATTTCAAAGAGGAAACCAGGCACGAGCAGGAGGAACACACCGACTCCATTTCCTTACCGACAAACATGGACATAGCGCTTTTAAAAGCGCAGTACAACTCCATCAGGGAGAAGCAGAAGCGTCAAACCCGGGTGATTTGTTTTGCGAAAGGTAAGAAAAAGTTTAGTGTCTTTGTTTTTGTTTTTAGACGGAAACTATAAAGAAAGAGCGACAGGGTTCCTAGTTTCCTTCTGCTCAGCTTCAGCTCAGGACTTTCTGTTGTGCCCCAGCAGGTGTAAAGTCAGGAATCTATCAGTAATACTGTTTAATACTATTTCATCTTAAACATTGATCTTTTTTATGATGTGTTGAGATGAACACCTGGATCACTGTTTGTTCATTTGGTTTCAAGCCCATATTTGTCCTTGATTATAAGGTTCTATGTGTAATCAAATGAATGGCTTAGAGAGAGAACCTTTTTAATAAAGTCAGAAAATGTTCAAGGTAAGAAATGTTGTTTGGTTAGTCTGAACGAGACTTGCTTTGTCTGTTTAATGAGTTGAGTTTTGAGGTTAACCTGTCTATCATGGCGTACAATACTTTTTTTTTTTTTTTTTAAAGAAATTCCTTGATGGTGTGTTCCTGCTTGGTGTATTTGCCATGTGGTTATAGATCACCCCATCATACGTCAGAAAGATTCAGCTCCTGCCCTATACGGACGTAATTAACACAATTATACATTTAGAGTAATGTAATGTTTGTGGTTAGGCTCTGAATGGTGGAGGATCTGTCTCTCACTCTCTCTGTCTGTCTGTTGGGTAGGTGCCAATATAAATAACAGCCCTGCTGCGGAAAAAAAGAACCACATTACAGAAATTCTAATGGTTTCCATTGCAAATACCATTACAACTCATCAGCAAACCATTAAAAACTTTACCATTATTTTTCCTTAATGGTATCCACTAGACTTAACATGCCACCAAGAAGGTAACAAATGACCAGTACAGACCCACAGGGACCATTAAAATTTCTATTAATACTAGAACCATAACAAATTCTAGGAGGGTTTCTGGGTTTTTTTTTTTTTTTTTTTTTTAGGTTTTTTTCAGCAGTGAGTAGTATTAATTAATTAATTATCAATTTGTATAGCGCTTTTTTAAATGGTACATTGTCTCAAAGCAGCTTTACAGAAATATCATTTTTACATTTACAAGCGACTTACTAATGAGAGCACATTCACACACCAATGGTAGCAGAGCTGCCATGCAAGGTGCTAGCTTGCCATCGGGGGCAACTTAGGGTTCAGTGTCTTGCCCAAGGACACTTCGGCATGTGGAGTCACCCGGGCCGGGATTCGAACCGCCAACCCCACGGTTAGTGGATTAGTGGACAACCCGCTCTACCAACTGAGCCACAGCCGCCCCTGTGTAGGGGAAATGTATTTAAATAATAAAAAAGTTAAATGCTGTCAATAAATACAAGCACAACAAAAGAATAGATATGCAAGGAGCAGTGCATATACAGTGGATATAAAAAGGATGTAAAAATGAAATCAATATACTGTATATAAAGGGATGTGCACGCTTCGGCAACAAGATTGTTGAACATGCCCATCCCCCCTCCCCCTCCCTTTATGTTCCTGTTTGTTTTTCACTATAATTTTGTTGGTTAATATATCGCATTAAATGTGGAAAAAGATCTGAATTTGTATTTTACATCAAAAAACCTGCAAAATTGCCATGTAGAAGGACATGTACTGTAGCCTACAGCGGAGTTCAAAACATCCTGCAAGAAATTAAAGTAAAATCTTTCACTTTATCTACAAAACAGAAGCCCATGTTCATTTAGTGGTATTTTCCTAAAGAAAACACATTGCTACAGCCGAAATATTACAGAAATTGAGATTGAATGTGCAGTTATGCTTATTAGCAGGCTCAAAAGACTGCATGCTCTAGCTGATTTATTTGAATTTGCCTCATTAAACTGTTGAATGACTTTAAAGCAGTTCTATCTCGTTTACGTTAATTCATTTTAAGCTATAAAAAGTTCAAACAGGCACAGACATTTAAGCAATGAAGTTAAACCTCAGTGGGATCATGGGAGTACAAAAAAAGAGTTTAAGAAGGGCTTAAGAAAAGAAAAATGGCTATTAGAAAAAAAATCTAAAATAAATTGCAGACCTGAAAGTTTAGATTGTCACAACACTCAAATATAATTGTTTCCTTTAATATCTTAATACACACATTTAACAATTGCTGTTTCTTGCAATAATTAACTTAAATCTTTAAATCCTTTCTTGTGTATTTCATTGATTTTTAAAAATGTTATTCAAACTTGCACTGAAGTGTATATTCTAGGCCAAGGACAATTTATTGTTGTTACTGTAAAATCTGTAACCTACCATTACTTCTTCCTGTAACCTATTTTTGAATACAGGATCATCCACCATTGAGGAGATCTCTGGTAAATCCCTGGTCAACGTGGTTCCCTTGCGACAGGCCCGACACACCCTTATGAGGCAGGCATCTGTCCAAGAATCTCAGTTTGACTTTGTCACAGACCCAGACAGTGCCACGTGGCGCACACACCTGGGAATGTACCGTAAGACCTGCTCGATTCCTGACACCAGTCAAACTCAACCTTGTGACCACAATACTAGCACTGGAGACTCAACATCAACTTCTACTGATAACACAATGCACGGTGTGGAGGTCACAGATTCGGAGGACTGTGAAGGTTACGACGATCGACATCATCTTAGCAACAAAGCGCAGGAGGATTGTGGATCTGAGGGTTTCAGAAAGTTCTCTGCTCCTGCAGTGTTGTCCAGACAGTTGAGCTGTGGGAGCAACCGGTCCACTCATACCTCCATGAGTCCATACTACCCCTTCCCCCAGCTCAAATGTCCCAAGAAGTCTGAGGCAGCACGCAGGCTTGGGCTTTACTCTTCATTCTGATGACATGAATGCAATAAATAAATAAATGACCAAGGGCTGTGCAATATTGCTTTCATACTTGTACCAGAAATACATTAATTTACAATAACAATTTTCCTGCAGCATTAAAGTGGTCAATGTTTACTTGCATTTATGAAAATGGCTGAAAGTATCGAATCATCTAAGTGTGTTAATTGCAGGTTTCACGTGTGTGGGTTTTTTTGGTTTTTTTTTTTAAGAATATTCTGCAAAACAGTAGTGGTCTGATTTAAAAAAAAACAACAATGCAAAGCATTTGTACTGTTTCTATTATACACATTCATATAAGCTGAAAACCTGATTTCACGTCATTCAATATACAGTACATTGATGCTAGAGAAAGATAGCATTCTAAAAGGCTGCTTGTCAGTGAACTGTGTCTTTGTGTGAGTCTGATTTACTTTTCTCAATTATCTCATCGTTCAGTCATCAAGTAACTGCACACTTGGTCAGTATTTTCATGCTTTCATTTCTTAATTAAACCAAGTGTGGAATTGTGGACAGAGCCACCAAGAAGAGCATGGAATAATTCATACTTTGGTAGTCAAAATATTGGCAACATCTTCACCTCTTGGTGAGCCTTCTTTTGAGTTGAATTTCTTGTGTGCATTATTTTTGCTATACTATAAATTACATTTACATTTATTCACTTAGCAGACGCTAAGTGATTAACATTAATATTAAAATCTTTTCATGCATGAGGGGGTTTGCTTTTCTTCCAGTAAGCCTGAGACATCCTTTATAACTGTACATATGCTGTGAAAATGAAAATGTTTTGCATTTTGTTTGCTCTTTTTAACTCAAGGCAGTTAATATTAACCAGCTGGAGCGAGGATTTCACAGAGCTGGTTTAAATGAGGTGCCTTGCTCAAGGTCACAATGTCTGCAAGACTGAATATTGGTTACACTGTGTTCAAGTTATAGCCAATAAAATTAATATAAGGCAGTTGCAGTAGTGTTCTGTATATATCCACAGATCTGCAAGTATAATTATTTACAATTTAAATCAGATGGTTCCTATACATTTGAGTTTCGTGGTTTTCCGTCTAGTTAAGTAATCAAATATTTATCAACACTTCAAGTTTAAGGCTTTAATGCTGGGAATAAACTGCGGTACTGTGACATATGACAGAATTTGGACATAAATTAGATTAAATTGTGGCTGTCCTAGATATTAACTTCTGCATAGACAAAGACTGTACTGAAGCACATTATATGATTATTCAGCAAATTAAAATATGTAACTGTCAAACATTACGGTGGAAATCATTGTTCAATCATTGTTTAGCCAATTTCATGTGTGTATTGAACTCTGATATAGATTTATTTGGAGCGCAACCTTAATATGAACAGCCTGCTCAGAATTCATGTAAATTATATCAACCCAACAGGTGTGTGGGTGCAGTTTTGTAAACATTAAAATCTGATTAAGTTTAGTTTTGTAGACATTTGAATTTGAATGACCTCAAGATCATATGAAAACATGTTAACATACATACACCATCTGGAAGGACAGTGTGCATTGTATTTATAAATATGTACATGTATGGCGGCTGTGGCTCAATCAGTAGAGCGGGTTGTCCATTAATCCACTAATCGTGGGGTTGGTGGTTTGAATCCCGGCCCGGGTGATCCCATACCGAAGTGTCCTTGGGCAAGACACTGAACCCTAAGTTGCCCCCGATGGCAAGCTAGCACCTTGCATGCAGCTCTGCTACCATTGGTGTATGAGTGTGCACTTGTAAGTCGCTTTGGATAAAAGCGTCTGCTAAATGAATAAATGTAAATGTATGTATGGATGTAATTTCAGGTACAAACGTTATATCAGTTGTATGACCATAAAGATCAATTAAGTGTAATGACGGTGTTTAAACAGGGCCCACTGTGGCTAGCACGATCGCCTCACACCTCCAGGGTTGCGGGTTCGATTCCTGCTTCTGCCCTGTGTGTGTGGAGTTTGCATGTTCTCGCCGTGCTGCAGGGGTTTCATCCCCCCAGTCCAGAAACATGCATGGTAGGCTGATTGGCATGTACAAATTGTTTGTAGTGTATGAATGGGTGTTTGAATGTGTATGTGCCTTGTGATGGATTAGCACCCTGTCCAGGGTGAACCCCCGCCTTGTGCCCTATGCTCCCTGGGATGGGCTCCAGGTCCCCCCCCGACCCTAAAGGACAAGCGTTATAGAAGATGGATGGCGTTTAAACAACAACAAAAAAGATGACCGGCATGCATTTGACTAAACCAGTGTGCGATCGTGCTGCACAGTCCTGCTTTAAGATGAACACACCTAGTCGTTCAAGGAATCTGCGCAGTCACGTGTATGTCCGCGCGCTCAGAACACACCAGGAAGTAGAGAAGGACGAAAACAATGTCACGTGATGTATACAGCGTGGGTAGGTACGAACACAGAAATAATAATAATAATAATAATAATAAAAAAAATAAACATGAAAACTCACGGTCAAAAGAATGTTGAATGTCGGGCAAACCTTCCCGAAGCTAACTACTTTTTTTTTTTTTTTTTTTTTTTGTTTTTTGTTTCTCTCTTTTTA
>JAFFST010055204.1:37981-48146 GCA_022414735.1 Noturus placidus
ATGCAAAGGAACAGGAAATGAGGAAGGGGGCAAACACTTTTTCACACCACTGTATATATATACATACACATATATACATATATATATATATATATATATATATATATATATATATATATTAGTGCGTGATGTATATAATGTATAACAATAAACCTAAATGTTCAGTGTTTGAAGTCTGTGCCTTTTAAATATATTTAAAGCTACACTGTTAGACATTTTCCACTGTCATAGTTCTGGATTGGAGTCAATTCTTGAACCGCTCTGTGTATATTGTGTATATATCTGAATAATCTCATATAGGATGTGATTGGGTGAGTTCATTTACCCGTCATATGCAAAGTGCTTTAGTGTAATGGTGTTCATTACTGATGCTCCGATCAGGATTTTTTACGACCGAAACCGATCCAGATACCAATTTTTTTTTTGTTTAAACTTTAATCAGGCAGTCATAAACAGTTAAATGTAGGCTCATTGTTACTGTTAATTGAATTAAAATAATAACAATGAGAAATACTGCTGGTAAATTGATAAATAAACATAAAATATTTATTTTTAAATATCTTAAACAATAAGAGTCCTAATTAAGAGTAGACTAACACAAAAATTATCCATGTTAGGAAAAAGGCTAATAGCTTTCTAAGGAAATAGCGAACTAAACTTAATGTCAAATTGATATTAAATGCGACCCATGGTAATTAAACATTATTTTATTTCTCATTTTATTTATGTTTTATGAAGTTATTATAATATCTTTTTTTTATATTACATTATTTATTTAATACTAAGCACATTTTCTGTCTTGACATTTTACTAGTCTTATTTTTGTTTGTTTATCAGTTTTAGATCGGTTCCCCAGTACAGTGTCCATGTCTGCTGATAATATTGTGTTTTGGGGGGGTTAAATCAAAACATTGAAAATGGAGTTGACTTTTCTAGTGATGTCTGGCAACCCTTAGTTTAAATGAAGTGAAGTAGAGTTAGTGAAAGAGAGTGTACTGTATGGTTACTGTATGTGTAGATGCATTTTGGACTTCCTGTAGTTTTTATTCCTCTAAACGGGTCACTCGCACCAGTGCAAATAAATATTTATTCACAGCCGCACAAAATACTTTTCAGTCACAAATGCGAGTTAAATGGTCGCACTGTAAAAAATGTCCCCAACAACCTCTGTAGAGCCATTTTGCATCATGTTAATGTCATGATTTCCCCTCACGCAAAGCGCTGGAGCTCGAAGCGAAGCTGGCATCTTGTGGAATAAAATGCTAACTCCATTTCCAGGTTTTGGCACTACAAAATGACGTCATCCCTGCGCCTCTATATAGTGATTGGCTGTAAGTGTAGTAAGCGCTTGAGTTGATCTGCAGTGGAGTTTTCTATTAGCGGAGGACGAACTTTAAACGTTAATATCGCAGTCAATCATGTTCATTTAATGATAGGAAGTCAAAATCGTAATCGAGATCGATATTCAATTAATTGTGCAGCCCTAATGACAATCACTAAATATCTCCTAACAGTGTTCATTTTTTTTTCTTTCAGAAATGTCTTTATGCGTATGCCTACATTAAGGTCAGATTGTGTCATAGTGCACCAACCTCTCTTCCAAGAGAGAATCATGAGGCACCTAAGAATCAATTAATGGGATTCCTGTAATAACACACCCCTGTATAAAACCACTGTTCATTGTCTGGATTATTTATTTGAACAACCTACATTAGCTTTACTTTTCACACATTTTGCTAAAATGCTTAATAAATGCACTTTTTGTGCTAATATTGTTTTTATGAACAAAATAGAAACACTTTTTTTTCTGGCATTCATGGTGCTAACACCTATTGCATGATGTGCCAGTTGTCGCTATTTATAAACTTTATAGTTAAGGAAGCGATCTGTA
Source organism: Noturus placidus (assembly GCA_022414735.1). Classification (NCBI taxonomy): domain Eukaryota; kingdom Metazoa; phylum Chordata; class Actinopteri; order Siluriformes; family Ictaluridae; genus Noturus; species Noturus placidus. Next base: position 39,873 of record JAFFST010055204.1, read on the forward strand.
AATTAATACTTAATTCTGGTGCACTCTCATAGGAGCGGGACGAGATTAAGAAGAAGGAAAGGCAGCGTCGGGAAGACATCAACACCCTTGTCGAACTTGGCTACAACAAGAAAGCAGCAGCCCAGGCCCTCCGTGTGACCAACGGACATCTGGATGAAGCCTATAGGGTATGACTCATACATATTATATCCTTAACATAGCAAAACCTTCAGTGCATTTATTCAAATAAAGGAATTTATCTTAAACAACACACTGTTCCACTAACATTTGTGTTTACTCACCTTCTACATTTTCTTCATAGATGCTGCTGGATTCATCTGAAGCTAGCAGCTCTGGGACGCCTCCACCAGACACAGACAGACAAACCAAAGTGGATCAGGTACCTCATGAAGAAAAGATTAAATGCTTTATACTGGCTGCTGTCATTCTCTAGTCTGTCTGGTTGCCAGATTTTATTATATTTTTCTACATGCAGACTATGCAAATCTCATTTCTTGCCCTCACTTGTGTGTCTGTGTGTTTATGCAAGCGTATCTTGCTTACCTGGGACAGTGGTTTAGCGGTTAAGGTTACTGATTGCAAGGTCGGGGGTTCAAGCCCCAGCACTGCCAACCTGCTACTGTTGGGCCCTTGAGCAAGGCCTGTATCAAGGCCCTGCTCCAGGGGCACTGTATCATGGCTGCCCCCGCGCTATGACCCCAGCTTCCTTACATGCTGGGGTATGCAAAAAAAAGAATTTCACTGTGCATATGTATATGTGATTAATAAAGACTCATTATCATTACCTGGGTTTCCAGAGGGAGGAAGTGGATGCGACTCGGAGGTTGGTGGGAAATTATGTAGCTCATGCCACTCCGCTACTCCTGGATAATCAGGGTGTTATTCCTTCAGAGCTACGCTCTGGCTTAGCTTCATCTTCTTCGTCAGAAGAGCCCAGCACCTCATCAGAGGACTCCACAGGTCAGGACCATTTCTCAATTTATGGATTGAACATTGATTTATGTTTAGGCATTGATTACAATGTCTTAAAGTCCACAGGCTTTTAAAAGTATACTTCATTGTAGGGCTGCACGATTATGGACAAAATGATAATCCTGATTATTTTGATCAATATTGAAATCTTGATTATTTATCATGATTATTAATTGATTTTAGTGAGAACATATTTTTATTGCACTTTCACATTTATTAAGTTCTCTCATGCCACAATATAACACACAAGTAGGCATGAGAAAACTTGAGCTGGACAATTATGACAGAATTTAGGAACATAGTGCGAGCCATGACAAATTAATTTAACCTTCTTATAAACTAAATTTAAAATTTTCAGTTAATTTCACAGGCTGTATGCAAAAAACAACCGTTAACCTGTTCCACCTTGTAAACAAATACAATAAACATCAATGTTCAGTGTTTGAAGTCTGCTCCTCTTAAATATATTTAAAGCTACACTATTAGACGTTTTCCACTGTCATGGTTCTGGGCTGGAGACGGTTCTCAATCCGCTCTGTGTATATTGTGTATATATCTGAATAATCTCATACAGGATGTGATTGGGTGAGTTCATTTACCCGTCAGATGCACAGCGCATTAGTGTAATGGTGTTCATTACTGATGCTCCGTTCAAGATTTTTACAACCGAAACCGATCCAGATACCAATATTTTTTTGTTTAAACTTTAATCAGGAGGTCTGTCATAAACAGTTCAATGTAAGATCTCTGCTCATGGTCACTGTTAATTGAGTTAAAATAATAGCAATGAGAAATACTGTTGGTTAATTGATAAATTGATTACTGTCCCCAACAACCTCTGTAGTGCCATTTAGCATTGTGCTAATTTCATGATTTCCACTCGCGCAAGCGTTGGAGCTTGAAGCGAAGCTGGCAGCTCGAGCGCTAAAATGCTAACTACGTTTCCGGGTTTTGGCACTACAAAATGACGTCATCCCTGCGCTGCTCTATGTGATTGGCTGTAAGTGTAGGAAGCGCTTGATTTGATCTGCGGAGTTTTCTATGAGCGGAGGACGAAAATAAAACGTCAAAATTGCAGTTGATCGTGTTCATTTAATTGTGGGCAGTCAAAATCGTGATCGATATTCGATGAATTGTGCAGCGCTTCTTCATTGTTTTGTTTTTTTATTTCATTCTCACATCTGCAATTATTATCATGGACCAAAATATAGGCATGTTTCTCTGCACTTAATAATCCAGAAAATTCAGTTTTATCCAATTTACCAAACTGAAGCAATGCAGTAAAGAGCAACTCAGGAAAAGAATCCCTATTTGTGAATGGAGTAGGGCTGCAACTTACGATTATTTTCATAATCAAGTAGTTGGCCGATAAATTTTTCGATTAATCAGATGGGGCGAACTTTCAGTACCATTTTTTTTTTATTTCAAACTAAATCCACAATCTGAGCGTTACAAATATAAACTTCAGATTAAAACTTTACACAACTGTTTGTCCAAAACAGAAAAAAAAACCAATACACACATATATACAGTATCTCACAAAAGTGAGTACACCCCTCACATTTGTGTAAATAATTGATGATATCTTTTCATGTGACAACACTGAAGAAATGACACTTTGCTACAATGTAAAGTAGTGAGTGTACAGCTTGTGTAACAGTGTAAATTTACTGTCCCCTCAAAATAACTCAACACACAGACATTAATGTCTAAACCACTGGCAACAAAAGTGAGTTCACCCCTAAGTGAAAATGTCCAAATTGGGCCCATTAAACAGAATTGTTTAATTCTTGCTAATTTTATGCCCAATGCTTTGTTGTTAAGGTCATTAAAAGCTTAATATTTTGCCGTTTTGGGCTTGGCCTAGGGCTGGACGATATGACCTAAAATCTAAATATCGATTAATTGAACATTTTACCTTGATTACGATTAATGAAGGATTATTTTGCTTTGGGGGAGGGAGGGGGGGGTTGCCCACATAGTATCCTGACAAGGTTTGTTTCAACTATTAAAGGTGGGAATTTTTTTTCTAATCTAATTTTTTCTAAGCATACGTTTCTTATCTTATAAAATAATTGAATGAAACACAGACTATTGAACTACTATAAACGATCATCCTGCTTGACCAGAGATCAGATGTGGCTTCAAAGTGCAGACTTCAGTTCAGAAGCTACCTTTTTATGACCTGTTTTGTACAATGTGGGCAGTGCAGTCTTGGGAAAATATGGTTGCAATGGCAGTGTATGTTCTGTGGAGAGCTTTACTGAGGTGTTTAAACCCACTGCGCACCACTGTAGCTATGGGAGCCATATCTTTTGCGATGTAGTAACAAATGGCGTCAGTGGTATTACCTTTGGTCGCTGAAACGGTCTTTCTGCAATTTTTACATTTAACATCATTTTGTTCTGTGTCTTCTTTACTGAAACCAAAATGCGTCCAAATGAGGGACACTGTGTTTTTCTTTGTTAGAAGTTGCTCCTGTTGCGCAGTTGACTCAGTGTTTGAGTTCGCCTCCATTTTGCTTTCGTGCTGCTGACTGGACGGGGTGGATTCAAGTGACTACAAACAGTAGTATGTTCTTAAAGGGAAATTAGTGACCATAATTAAACACCGAAATATCCAACGTCGGTTAGAGGTTCTAATTGTTGGTTTCAATTACTTTTCGATTAATTGTCCAGCCCTAGCCTGGCCCATTTTTTTCAACCAGGAGTGTATCGACTGCTTTAACTACTCATAGACTGCCATTATGTGTGAGTTTAGATTAAAAAGGTAAAGATTAAAAACGAAGCGCCTCAGTTGTGCATTCATTTGAACGCAATTTTGAATTGTTTTACACCAGGGACACAACTATGGTTAAGCTGAAGTAAGACCCTTATGTCCTGAGATTACACATTTTTTCTCCCAAGTACCACAATGACACTAAGGTTTCACCCAGTTATTTGGAGATCTGACAAACCCTGATTCACACAGTAGGATCTAAATGTTTAGATGCCCTAGGGCTGGGCAATATGACAGAAATATCATATGATACTTGGATATTTCTATAATACACAAGATTTATCATACAGGTTTGCTAAGAAATGGCCTGAAGTAATGTAGTGTTGGGGAAAAAAAGAACCTGCATTATATTTAATTTAAGCAAACTTATTTTTAATCTACCAAAAGCTAAGAAAAATTATTTAACACAGAAAATCTGTAAAGATTTTACAGTGTTAAAGATATGAACTAAATGAATGATGAAAATTAACACACGTTCAGCTGCTTCCACATCCCATTCAGTTTGTAATTAAAAAAATAGATTGTAATAGAATAAAAAATGTTTAATAAGAAGTTATCACAATTCCTTTGATATCTCATAGTGTGACAATTTATCATGATATCGATAGCATATCATGATGTTGCCCAGCCCAAAGGACCACAGTCTAATTCAATTTTATGAATTTTATTTTAGTAACTAATCATTTGTTTAATTGCTTATTTTATTTTAGACACCAGATTTGTTTAGTAAATTCATTCAAACTGTGCATTAAACCCACTGTTGTGTTCAGCGTCCGGGTCGAACCTCCCTGATTATGATCTGGTGAAGGAGGTTTTGGAGTACATCCCCAGACATGAAGAGGATTACCTGGACGTGACTCTGGAGGAGGAGAGTGAGCTCATTGCTCAAATGAAGTCTTATCTAGAGCGGCGCTCTGCACACTGAAGAGCTGCTCGTACTCTATGTGCTTTCTGCAGTTGTGTGAGGTCAGTTTAGTGTGGAAGGTTATCACTAACATTAGCACCAGAACTCGAAGCCTGGATCAACACTTGGTTACAAATCAGTAATTGAAGAACTTTATGAACCCGAGTGTTGATTTGATCACTCCATTTTTCTTTTACTTTACAGTAGAGCTTATTTCTGACATGAATGCTGAAAGAAAAAAGTGCAAAAATAATGTTTGTTTATACAGATTGAAACCGATATCCTTACTTTTGAATGAAGCATTGCTCTTTACAATATTATCTCTAGCAATTATTGTTAGTTTTACCACTGATCAAATGCAGGATATTTGAGCTTTTCAATCAATTCCATTAAACTAATTAGTGATCTGTAATTTGTATTTTGTGTCATTTGTGTAATTTGAGTCACCATTTATATTGTATTAAAAATAATTTAAACAACACATTTCTGATTCAGTGATATATTGTTGATTTCATTGCAAATACCAAATCAGTTTGTTGTTTAAGCTCAAAGTCTATTTAGTCTGTTATGACTGTATGTAGTGTTATTGTGATCATATGAAATAGTGGTGTTTGTATGGAAGAAACTCGTATATTCTCATTTAATAAAATAGTCTTTTTGTTGTAGTACTCTGTAATTTATTTTACATTATGAGTGGGAATAGTTACGGCCTGAATGAAAAGTGGACAGGAGAGGAGAAATAGAGGTTTAGAAGTCCAATATAAATAGTGACGTTAATGAACATGTATGAATTTATATTTAAATCGAAATGTATTTTTAATAAGTAGTTTTTACTTCCAATTAAATTGTTATCCCAAACAACTCATTCTCATTTAGAAGCAGTGAAGAGCCCAGCCTATTTGCAGAAATGTCTCATGGGTAAAGCTCCTTATGAAGCTGGTTAAGAAGATGCCAGGAGCATAAAATACTTTGGATTTTTTTCAACACATTACTTGATTACTGCATAATTCCATTTGTGTCATTTCAAAATGTTCAATGCACAGTGTGGAGGTCACAGATTCAAGCGATCAGTTATCTGAGGACTGTGAAGGTTACGACAATAGACATTATCTCAGCAACAAAGTACAGGAGGATTGTAGATCTGAGGGTTTCTGAAAGTTCTCTGCTCCTGCAGTGTTGTCCAGACAGTTGAGCTGTGGGAGGTACCGGTCCACTCATACTCCAATGAATCCATACTAAAGGTGGGGTACGATAATCACGGTCTACTTCTCGGTCGGGTCCGCAACACTTCCAGTGTTTTTGTTAATAAGTTTGCGTGTGTGATGTGCTTGCCATGTTTCATGTTAAAGTCCATCGACAACCTTACGACAGCTTCCATGAGAATCATTTCAATATTTTTGTCTTTTGTCAAAGGCATTATTAAAAGCTAGCTGGAAAAAAATAAAAAAATAAAATTATATGCATATGTATATATATATATATATATATATAATTGTTTAGTTTAAAAATCTTTGATATTTTGCTAAAAACGGTTCATTTCCCCTATGTATGGAGACTACTGGGACAGCCTGCATACACAATTGAACAGAACTATCACAGATGAGAACAAGAGAAACATCCATCCATCCATCCATCTTCAACCGCTTACTCCTTTTCAGGGTCACGGGGAACCTGGAGCCTATCCCAGGAGGCATCGGGCACAAGGCGGGGTACACCCTGGACAGGGTGCCGGTCCATCGCAGGGCACAATCACATACACACTCACACTCACATTCACACACTACGGACACTTTAGACACGCCAATCAGCCTAACATGCATGTCTTTGGACTGGGGGAGGAAACCGGAGTACCCGGAGGAAACCCCCGACACACGGGGAGAACATGCAAACTCCACACACACATGGCCCTGGCGGGACTCGAACCCCGGACCCTGGAGGTGTGAGGCGGACGTGCTAACCCATCTTTTATTATTAATAATGTTAACGCTACAAGGTGGGTTTAATTCAAGCTTCTTTATTAGATAATGCCTCACCAATCATAATCAACAGTAAGACCTGTTCAGTCTGCAAACATACAGTACACCGCCGCCCTCCTTCTACACACCAACTCAGCGCATTTACTTCATTTCTTCTTCTTTTTGTGTAAATTGTGGTTGGCAAACCAACTTAAGGTGCATTACCGCCACCTACTGGTCTGGAGTGTTGGCAGTATCTTGGCTGAAAAAATAAAACGGGGAAAGTAATAATAATATCAACAATAATGCATAGATAAAAAAAGAGATAAATAACTATATACTAGATATTCCTACTAGATTACTAAAGTCTCTCACTCATCCCAATATTTTTTAGATAGTTTTTTAGGGGACGGTGAATTTTTCCAGATGTATTCTCCAGCAAGTTCTCTAGTGTCATGTTTAGCTATTTACTTCATTTAAACTAACGGTTGCCAGATATCAGTAGAAAAGTCACCTCCAGTGTCCATGTTTTGATTTAATCCCCTAAAGGCACTATACATCTGGGTGAATTTATTTTCCAAATCACATCCGATATGAGATTAGATATATGCACACTATACGCAAAGCAGTTCGAGAACTGACTCCAATCCAGAACCATCCATCCATCCATCTTCAACCGCTTACTCCTTTACAGGGTCACGGGGAACCTGGAGCCTATCCCAGGAGGCATCGGGCCATGACAGTGGAAATAACAGTGTAGCTTTAAATATATTTAAGAGGAGCAGACTTCAAAGACTGAATATTGATGGTTATTGTATTTGTTTACAATGTGCAACGGGTTAACAGTTGTTTTTTTTTTGTTGTTTTTTTGCATACAGCCTGTAAATTTAACTGAAAATATTACATTTAGTTTATCAGAAGGTTAAATTAATGTCTCATGGCTCACACTATTTCCTAAATTCTGTCATAATTGACCAGCTCAAGTTTGGAAATAATTTAAAAGTCTATGTGAAAATCCTATTGGGTTTTTTGTCGAGGGAACCGATGTTCTTCCGTATGACCGGCCATGCATTTGACTAAACCAGTGTGCGATCGTGCTGCACAGTCCTGCTTTAAGATGAACACACCTAGTCGTTCAAGGAATCTGCGCAGTCACGTGTACGTCCGCGCGCTCGGAACACATCCAGGAAGGAGAGAAGGACGAAAACAATGTCACGTGATGTATACAGCGTGGGTAGGTACGAATTCCCCTGCACCGGATCTACTAGGAACTGTTCCTTTCGTTTTCACTTGAATCTAGAGTTCGAGCTGTTTCAATACAGCTTCAGTGTGAACAATGGCCGAGCAGCACATTCAGGCGAAGCTCATTGCTTTGCTCAAGCAGGACAGAATTCAGCTCTGGACCCCCCCTTTCACTACAGAAGCCAATGAAGCTGGTCCTGAACACATACAGGTGAGATCATGAAGGTCATTTCTAGAAGAACATGAAACACTCCAATAGGTTTCCAGTGTCCAGGGTCTGGAGATTTCCTGTTCACCTTGATCTGGAAACTATTAAATGTATACTGAGTTTCTGTGAGATAATCCTGTCTTGTCCATACACTCAGTCTTTCTTTTACCATGCATGTCACTTTGTAGGTCCACAGTTACTGACTGTAACCCATC
>JAFFST010055205.1:69297-79464 GCA_022414735.1 Noturus placidus
CATTTTCACTTAGGTGTGTACTCACTTTTGTTGCCAGTGGTTTAGACATTAATGTGTGTGTGTTGAGTTATTTTGAGGGGACAGTAAATTGACACTGTTACACAAGCTGTACACTCACTACTTTACATTGTAGCACAGTGTCATTTCTTCAATGTTGTATATGAAAAGATACATGTGAGGGGTGTACTAACTTTTATGAGATACTGTAAATACCAGATGTCAAATATTTCACAATGCACATACACAATTGATTTCACTGTAGAGCTGGCAGAGAACAAAGTTGCGCTGTTTCTATGTTAATATATAAATGGAAAATTTTGACAACAGGACACAACTCACTCGATTAATCAGCACCAGTGTGTCACCCCCAGTGTGGGATTCATGAGGATTTTAAAAAGCTATCACTACTTCTGGTTGAGATCCTTTAGTTTACACGACTATACACAGTAGAAGAGGATTTGCCACCTTTTAACACCTCCACACACACTTACAAACACACTCATTTCTTCTGGTGTGACTGCAGTGTGTTTTAGTGACAGGTCGGGGGTTCTTTGAACGTTACTTAAATCTCATTGGTAGATTAAATTGCTTAGTACCAAGCCGAGACAGATCTGTCCAATCAGTAAAGCCTCACTGCTTCATTCTCTCCTGTTAATAGCCTTGGCTGGGGTCCAACAGGAAGGGAACTCTGGGGACAGTTGTGATTTCCTTTAAAAGTAATTTGTGACCAACGATAATAGAAAACTCAATAAGTATTCATTACGTCTCTGATTCTTGACCCTGAAAACATCTGGACAGTTGTTTTCGATTTTGTTTACTCATTGTTTCAGCAGGCTTCATTATTTATTGCAGTGTCATTCAGCTAATTATCTTGTTCCTTCCACACAAACATTAGAAACAAGGGGTGACACATAATCGACAAAGGGAATTTATAAATATCTGTTAAATGTCAGCGATTAGCATATTCATGATTAGGGCGTATGCCGTAATTAGCATATGCAAAATGATTATTAAAATCATCTTCCTATGTTGCACAGGGAAGACTGTTTTTTATTATTATTGTTATTATTATTATTATTGTTATTATTATTTCAATAGACAATAATGCAAATACAAACAAGCAGGCAGTGTTTTGCATCTCCTAAGGCAACAGTAATGCACTCAACCTTTTTAAGCACAATGATGGAAAATGTTTTCTGCCAGGTTACGAATACTAATTTCACATCCACAAATTTCATGGTTTCTCCAGCTGAGATTCTCATTACCCATAAATTGATGAGTGATGTGGAAAATTCAATGTATTAGGAATGCCTGGTGCTCGATTTCATGCTCCATGGATTAAAATTCCAGTTATTTCAGTTATGTGAAGCATCTTCACCAAGGGTAAAACCTCTACCTCAACATTAAAAACCTCATTCAATCATATATTCGACATGTGCTATTCCAGTGTATTAGAAATCTCTCTATATTGTACAAGCACTGTTGTTTTGTGTGTGCTAATGCTAGACAGGATCTGAAGTAGCGGTTGCACTGATTAGTCAACTAGCCGATTAATACATTTAATAGTGACCGTTGCGTTGAGCTCTCATCTAGATGGGGTTTAAACTTTGTTAGGTTGAAAATATTTTTGTGGCAGATCGGTGTGAAAGTGTGCTTTCGGAACCGCGGGTTGCACGCCACTATCCAATCCCAATCAGCTTTTTTATAGTCAGACCAGTGGTGTACGCCAGCTCAAAGAGGCCAATCCATACTCGTGTACTGAGAGCAGAGTTGAACATGGCGGAAAAACCTCCCAGACACTTCTGTAGACATCACATCCTCCATCCATCATTAGCTAATAAAGAGCTCATGTCTTATGCAGCATGCGCTCGGTTAGAGAAGCAAGTATTGCAGATGAGTGTGCAGCACACAAGTGTATGGGAAGCCAAACAAGTCAGAAGAATAGCACAGCGTGACCAAACACCTTCAGGATCAACTGGGTAGCGTGGCCCGACCCACTGAGCAGCGTAGCGCAGACTAATTGACCAGCGTTGACCAGTCTGGACTTCCCAGCATGAGCTTGCGCGACCCACCGAGCAGCACAGTGCAAAAGCAACTGATAGAGACTAAATAGACAATCGTTTGATTACTTCCAGACATGCACATAAGCCTACAGTGACATGTTCCTACTCCCTGAAGATAAATGATCCGGATACGAATACGAAATTCTGTTTGTAAACGGTTTTCTTTCCTTCATAATTAATCAATTTGTATAGCGCTTTTTACAATGGTACATTGTCTCAAAGCAGCTTTACAGAAATATCATTTTACATTTACAAGCGATTTACAAATGAGACACACTCACACACCAATGGTAGCAGAGCTGCATGCAAGGCGCTAACTTGCCATCGGGGGCAACTTAGGGTTCAGTGTCTTACCCAAGGACACTTCGGCATGGGATCACCCGGGCCGGGATTCGAACCACCAACCCTACGATTAGTGGATTAGTGGACAACCCGCTCTACCGACTGAGACACAGCCGCCCTTCAATACTGTTAAGAATTTCACGACTGTTTAAAATAGCGTCGACTATTTCTGTTCGGCATCTGTTGGAGGATCTGTTGATAGCAGTAGCCTGAGTATTTTAGAGTAGAATTATGGGTAGTGGCTCATTGGGGTGTAGGTCTTGTGGGTCGTCCTGCGGCATGGGCAGGTTTTGTCTACGCAGCGTGATTAAAACCCGCCCATGCTGCGCTACCCAGTGGGTCATGCAGGTGTTTAGTCAACGCTGCGCGGTTCTTCTAGGTAGCACAGTTTAGCCCAGCATGTGAGTTGATTATCTTCCCATAGAAGTGCATTTTAAGAACTGGCTCATCCTTAAATACTGTAATATATGAGACACAGATATGATCATAATGTTGCATCAAGTTCTTCGACTTCATCATTAACATTGAGGCTGGAAATGTCATTTATAACCTGTATTTGACTAGTAAGAAGACTAGCAAACATCAGTAGTCGTGCAAAACCTAGTCGTTTGAACTAGTCATGAGTAAGGTTTGAACTTTTTTACATGTCATGCTTAAGTCTAGCAGTGAGCTGGAAACATAACGAAACCTGGTCTCGAGTCACCCGGTTCTGACACAGTGGGTCAGCATGTCTGATCGATCGGTTTATCATCCAGGCTATTCAAACAGCAGGGGTAGAAGCAACAGATCCAACAGCAGAACAGTCTGTCTCAGCAGACTGATATAGCAATTTCCAACAGCATCATCCACCTGCAGCGAGCCAGCCAGGTGTTTTCAGACCACTGGTTCTCCTTCAAAACTTCCCCGTCACGATCCTTTCACAAAGCCTGGTACAATACTCATGTCATATAAATGAGAAATAAAAACGATGAACAAGGAATAAAATAACATCAACTACTTAACATCGCACAACCTTCAAGGTCAAGAAAAAGTACAGAAGGTCATGTAGAGACGGTCGCATTTCATTTCCTGTTCCTCTTCTCACATCCTGTTCCAGGAAACGGCATGTGCACCTGCGGGACGTGCGAGTGCTGGGACGGCTGGACCGGGAACGCCTGTGAAATCTGGGTTGGAGACGAGTACTAACGTTTCCTAAAGACTGCTTGTTCCTCAGAAAAGAGCTGCTCGACAGGATTCCATGTTAGTTAGGAAGAGAAGCACTCTGAATCTGCTTCATGTATAGAACAGTATTCATTGTACTGGTTACAAATCTCCTTTATTAAAAACAAGGTTTTCCTTTTTTTTTATTATTATTATGCAAGTCAAACAAATATGAGCAAGAGACATTGGTTTGAAGACACGTTACCTTGTCATTCTTTTGTTTCTATGACAACTATATGTTATGAAATGTTTTATAGGAATGAATGCAGACACAGACGTTCACTAACGCCACACAGGAGGATGCAGGTACATGGGCAGGATCCAAACAGTGTGTTTTATTACTGATGCGATTATTTGTCAGATCATTGTCTGAGTGTATATCAGCTTGGTACAGATCTGCAACAATCAAAAAGGGTTTAATGGATGAAAAGAAAGTTAACCCTGCACTCAGGTTAATGAGACTGGAATTACACCATACAATGTGCTTGAGATATACTGTATCAGTCGAGAGGACAGGGGAACACTTCAGTATAGGAGGTTATATATTGGATGTGAATTCATTTACATTACATTTATTCATTTAGCAGACGCTTTTATCCAAAGCGACTTACAAATGAGACACACTCACACACCAATGGTAGCAGAGCTGCATGCAAGGTGCTAGCTTGCCATCGGGGGCAACTTAGGGTTCAGTGTCTTGCCCAAGGACACTTCGGCATGGGATCACCCGGGCCGGGATTCCAACCACCAACCCTACGATTAGTGGATTAGTGGACAACCCGCTCTACCCACTGAGGCACAGCCGCCCGACTTCATAACAGCAGTTCTTAAGGAGTTAAGCTGGTAAGATGTATAGAAGAGGTACAAGTATTTCCGAGGATCCTCTGACGTGCATTTAATATAAATTACTAACCTTATGGTAGCTCATTGAGAACTCATTGATGGGGTGGGGTTCTAGATTTTTATTTCGTTTACCCTCTTTGGACTAATCTGAGAAATCATGACATGGATTTGAACGCTAACCCTAAACCGAAACGATGTCTTAAGGCGGTCCGTGGCGGTAGTCAAAAGTGTTAGCGTGAAACACCAGTATGAAACAAACCGTAGAAGTTAAATTCGAATGCTTAACCATTAATGAGTTACTTCATGACACATCAATTTAACATGAATCCAGTCATGTGGTGGGGGTGTGGCTTAGCGGTTAAGACTCTGGGTTACTGATCAGTAGGTCGGAGGTTCAAGCCACGCTGCCACTGTCGAACCCTTGAGCAAAGCCCTTAACCCTCTCTGCTCCAGGGGGCGCTGTATCATGGCTGACCCTGTGCTCTGACCCCAGATGTGAAGAAAAGAATTTCACTGTGCATATGTATATATGACAATCTCATTATCATGTTAGTTTCTAATCAGGACCTTTTTAAAAGCAAGGCATGTTTATGTATCTGGACTTTTCAGGATTTTAATCGAATACCCCGGATCTACAGTTTAAGGTAAAAAATATGAGAACATTAAATAAAGCACGAATAAGGTAAATGGCGCACTTATATAGCGCTTTTATCCAAAGCGCTTTACACTGTGTCTCATTCACCCATTCACACACACACTCACACACCAATGGGAGCAGAGCTGACATACAAGGTGCTAGCTTGCCATCGGGGGCAACTTAGGGTTCAGTGTCTTGCCCAAGGACACTTCGGCATGGGATCACCCGGGCCGGGATTCCAACCACCAACCCTACGATTAGTGGATTAGTGGACAACGCGCTCTACCACGTGATCCACATCCACCCGCATAAGGTGTTAAGGTTGCCAAATAAATGCTCAATTCAGCTGTAATTGAACGTGCAACATGTGTCCCCTTATACTGAAGTGTTACTGAAAACCTGGGAAACAAGTTAAATGAAATGTTAATATGATAAGAAGAAATAAGAACGAAAACAGCATGTTCGCAATTGTATAAAACTCTGCAATAATCCACTTTGACATAAAATGCCGTAAATCTGTTCAATATATACCATCGTACAGTGAACTCACAGTTCATAAATGATGTGTAATGTATAGACAGGCCGTCTCCAGAGACTCGCCCATGCCCGCATGTTCACGTGTTATATTATATATACGATAGGATAAAAGACCCACAATGTCCACGATTACCCAACAGTTTGATCATCTAAAAAAAGGCTGAGTGCAGTAATATACTGCACATCGTATTGCATTAAGGCTCGTAGTGACGTTACAGTACACCTTTATATAAATATTTTATTCAATATGTTGTATCTGTGCGTACAACAAACACAAACTGTACAGTGCAGACAAACTCTTTGCATATATGTATGTAAAATTAGCAGTACATACCAACATTTCTTGATACACATAGCCTACAACATGCATTTCTTAAATGCCGTCCTCTTCCCATGCAAAAGATGAAGTAATGGTCACACTAACGACTGAAACCTAGGAACGAGTGACAAAGAGAACCGAAACAATATGAACAAGGAGGAAGAAAAGAATGAACAACATGGGTGTGTGGTAGCTCCTTAGGATGGACAGACAACAGTACACATCACCTGCATGGAACAGAACACAGTACCATTTAATAAAAAAGAAAGAAAGAAAGAAAGAAAGAAAGAAAGAAAGAAAGAAAGAAAGAAAGAAAGGAACTAAACAGACTGACAAACAGATGTACTGTACATTTACTCACCAGTCATTTACAAAATATAAATTCAGCCTTCGTAGGACTAGTCAACTGGTTTGAAGGGCAGGTTAGCCCAGCATGTAGAGTTCATCTGAGTAGTGTGTGTGTGTGTGTGTGTGTGTTGTGGAGGCTGTGGAAGTCGGACAGCAGCTCTCAACTCAGCTCGTACGCTTTACGCTCCCTTTGTCTACGGCACCGCATGTCATTCTAGCAACACAGCGTCGTACAAATACGCGAGTCGAACTAATGTGCTTCGAAACATCCTAATATAGAAAGTAGCTCATAATCCCAATAAATTCCAGAAAATACAGGTCTTCAAATGAAGCCGTGGATATATTTGCAATTTAGCAGCCCAGCTTCAGTCTACATAATAATAACATTCTAAATCGTATTCATTAAACTAGGAGAGTTATTAAAGCAAGACAGGCTTAATATCAAATCTGACCCAGAGATTCAGAAAATCCTCGATCGTCCGCTTAAAAGTCGTGAGTCAATGAGGACTCCGGGTCGAAAAAAAGTGCTATGATTTCGATCCGGAGAAAGTAGGATGAGAGAATAACGTTTGAAGAACATGCCCATTCAGTGCTGACCTTCAGTAAACAGTCTAATGATCCGTTGTACCTTTCCCTTTTTTGTGTGTGTGTGTGTGTGTTTTGGTCCTTAAGGAAAAGCATGCAGGTGATTAACTGATCGGTACCCCACGTGTCTGGGTCGAATGGACTGGATACTCTAACGACTACAATCCCACCCATCCAGGATTTACTCAAAAAGGCAAAGTTTATTCTGGTGTGAGGGTGAATATTTGTCACAGTGAGCGACGAAGCAAAACTGGACCGAGTGGGTGAGGTTTTAGTGCTGCCCACGTCAATGTACTGCAACCAGTGGGACTGGATTCTCGGATGGATTGGATCGACTTTGGTAAAATCATTCAACAATCAAGATCATTACAAAAGAATAACAAGTGAGACGAGTGTTTATAGATTGACTAAGCCACTCTTTTGTGTGTGTGTGTGTGTGTGTGTGTGTGTGTGTGTTTCTCGGGGGCATGAGGCACCTTTAACCCAGCACAGACTGGGTACATGTTTTTGCATGCTGGGTTAGAGGTCATCACAGGCACACAATAGGCCCATATGAGCAGTACTGGACTCTGCATGCTGAGCTCGGAAAGAAATCTCTCCTTATTTAATTATGATTAGCTAGTCATTAAACGTCTATTTGTAAAGCTTTTGTTTTGTTTTGTTTTTTTTTTTAAATAATCATAAGAATAATAATAATAATTTTTTCATACAGTGAAGCCATTTCTTGATTTGCATCATACGCCATGAACAGAACACAATACTAACCTTGCCCATGCTTTTACGGAACAAAAAAGGCCCATTAAGTGAACACCATGATCAGCTGAGAGTTCAGCATGAGGGGAGTGCCTTGACCTGAGGCCTACAAGGCCTATATATGTTCCTAGAGCGTGCGCTCTAAGCTATCTGTAAAGAAAAATAGAATTTGGCTTCCTCTATATGCCGGCTTGGTGAACATATGAGATATGTGGACACGTATGCATCAGGCACCTCCGTGCATTCAGGTGCACTGACTGCAGGAGGGCAATATGGGTAAGTGTAAGTGAATAATCAGCTTGCAGTGTCTCTTTCTGTACACGCGATCGAGAAAGAGAAACAGTGTTGAGCCTAAGCTAATTCGCATTTCTATAGGCTTTGTGGTGACTCCAGTCCTCCTGAATAATCCTGCATGAGAGCCACCACTGGCACTTCAGTCCTACACAAGTGATGTGTGTGTGTGTGTGTGGGGGTGTGTGTGGGTGTACTGGATGTGTTCACATAGATGGGTTGTTAGAAAAATCACACGTAGCCCCTGCAAATGTTTTCTCTAGCACTGGACAAAGAGAAAAGAGTGCGAGTTTGACCAATGAAAGAGACCGCAAAAGAGAGAGAAGGTAAGACTGAGCAGGAGACATGGGAAGAAACTCTATAAAAACATTTCGAGGAGGACAGTCCTGTTTTCTTGCAAGTCAGTCCTTCCCCAGAGCATAGCTGGTGTTCACTGTGTATAGAAAATAGATCTGGATTAGACGCTTCTGATACAGGGCTCAAAAAAGTAGTCACGGGTGACCATCAGCGGGACAAAGATGGCCGCTGCTCGACGCACCAACAGCCGCCGTTCCACTCTTCGTTCTCGTGGATTGCCGCAGTCACAGAAAAATGGGCCGCGGTGTTGTATGTGCAGGCAGGGGGAGAGTTGGGGGTGAGGGTGATGGGAGGCTGCTGAGGCATTCCATGGTGCGGGCTGAGCTGATTTATCCAGTCGAATCCTCCTCGTCGCTACGCTTGGTCACACTTCTGCAATCGATTTTTGCCAAGTGGTTGGAGAAAGTCAGAGGAGAGCAGAAAAGGAGGAGAGGAGGAGAGGGGCTCGTCTGGACCAGATCCGTAGAAGAGAGAAGGAGAGCATCTTTCTCTCTCTGAGCCGAGGCTGGGCTATGTGCTGGGCTTGCTCGCCTCCTTGCTGACGGGCTTGCCTCCGTTCATCACGACCGGCTCGCTTGTGCTTTTAGCAGGAGGTGCAGCGGTTTTGGGTAAGGTCTCTCCCACATCATGCAATGATGGCTCTCGGTACATTGCAACTGCAGGAGCAGAGCACACACACACCCACACACACACACACACACACACACACACACACACACACACACACACGTGAACAATAGCCTAGGTGAAATAATGTGCCTGTAACTAACTAAAAAGCCAGAATAATGCCTGCCTTCTCCGTGTACGAGCTCGACACATGCTTGGGTGAGAAGTGAGCATTCATTAGGCCAGCTCTGACAGAGCCTGTGTGACTTTGTCAGAGTTTAAGACAGCCTGTCAGACAGGCTCCAGACAGAATGCCACATTTCTGAAAGAAGGGGGGCCTGATCTCCCAGGATAAGTTCTCCTGCTTATACACTATAACAGAAACCCAGCTTAGCTCTGCACCACAAATCCCTTGTTTAATCCGAGCCGCTGCAGAGCTCCGATCTCTTGTTTACCTCGGGCTGAAAACAGGTGGCCTTTCTGCATTTGTGGCTATATAATGCACACAAATCAGCACGTGAGAAAGAGGCCTGGGAGGCATGAGTCTCTCTGCCGAGCCACAATAAAGTCGACATTTCTCAGACAAGGGCAGGACAATCCTATCAGCTCCACACAAACCAGGGCTGTACATTTCAAAGGCCACTCATCATTATGAGCTACATTTCACACAGGAAGTAAAACATAACATGGCACTCGACGCCTGAGGAATGATGCCTGCGTGGCGTGGATTGGGTTCAGACTTGTAGTAGAAAACTGTATGAATATGAATCTTCCTGTTCTTTCCTTTTCTAATAATATCCATTATTATATAATAAGAATATGTCATCTTATTTTAAAATAGTATGCAATATAGTAACAGGTGATATGATTATATAATCATTATAATACTGATAATAATAATAATCATAATAATAATAACAATATCAAAATAATAATAATAACAGTAATAGCAAAATAATAATAATAATAACAATAATAATACCAACAACAATAACAATACTACTACTACTACTTATAATAACAACAACAACAACAATAATAATAATAATAATAATAATAATAATAATAATAATACTAATAATAATAATAATACCAACAACAATAAGAATACTACTACTACTACTACTACTACTACTTATAATAACAACAACAACAATAATAATAATAATAATAATAATAATAATAATAATAATAATAATAGGACTGACCCAGGACTAGGTGGAAAGACTATATTTCCACACTGACCTGGGAACGCCTCGGGATCCCCCAGTCAGAGCTGGTTAATG
>JAFFST010055205.1:79946-92774 GCA_022414735.1 Noturus placidus
ATAATAACAGTAGCAGCCATAATAATAATAATAATAATAATAATAATAATAATACCAACAACAATAACAATACTACTACTACTACTTATAATAACAACAACAACAACAACAACAATAATAATAATAATAATAATAATAATAATAATAATAATAATGCTATTACTACTACTACTACTAATAATAATAATAATAAGAATACTACTACTACTTATAACAACAACAACAACAATAATAATAATAATAATAATAATAATGTTCTTATTATTATTATTATTATTATTATTATTATTATTATAACAGTGGAAGTCATAACAATAAATAACAATAACATACATGCTATATAAGTAAATATATTTAATATTGAGCTCTTATAGATTTCAGCCACTCACTTGAATAGAATTCTGAGTGAAAGTTGTTTTGTTTTTGGTTTTTGACTAAAAAGCGCTCTATGGCTCCAATAAATATCAAAACATTACTGTACACATTTAAACAACGAGGCTGATATATATTTGAACAGTTCATTAAATAAACCTGTGCTGAATGTGTTCATGGAACGTTAAGGTTAAATGGGTCTCTGCCTGCTGAATAATTGAGAACTCCTGGTTTAGAAAAGCCTGAGTAAGAACCTGCAGACTCAAAGCAAACCAGAGGGGAGCCGGGTTCACCAAGCCGGTCCCGTAGCACTCATTACCTTCTAATGGCTTGGGCAGGAAGTGAGCAGCTGGTTTGGTTTTCTTCACTCGGTTGCCTTTCATTGCCTGGCCGTCTTTATTGAGACCCAGAAACCAGGCTCTCCCTGACTCCTGCTGCCTGTACAGCATGGACGAGTAGATCACATAGTAGTTCTCAAACACTGACTCTTTGAACTTGCATTCGGCTGTGAAGAGTTCCTGTGTGTGAGAAAGAGAGAGAGAGAGAGAGAGAGAGAGAGAGAGAGAGAGATGGGGGGGTCATTAAGATTTGCTGTTGATTTGAGGATTTGTGACTTGTTTGCTACATGAAGGCGGTATATGAAAACCTATGACTGTGATTGTGGAATATGGAGAGCTTCATTTTCAATATAACTGAGCCTATATAAATAATAAGGACAGCAATGACGCCTGGATTGAACAGGTGACATAACCAAGCGACGGCAATGTGATATTCCCTGATTTACCTTTCTTCCATCGGCAAGTATTAATATTAATAATAATCACTTTCTTTTTTATAATGCAATTTCATCTTAAGTTTAATTCTTCAACTAGGAAGCAGGAAGAATTAATGGAGTAAAAGCATGAGGGTTCACAAAAAGTGTGTAAGACGGCCAGCTTTTTCATTACGAGTAGGTTTCATCTTAAAAGGCTTTGCCACCAATATGTAAAAAAAAAACAGCATTTAAATGACCTCATTTCAACATGGACGCCCTGTAACTCCAATAACAGATCTTCAGCATGGGATTGTGATGGTTAAGCACAATTTAGAACACAGAAACGTATATTTTCATCGCCGGAACTTTGCCGAACAACGTCTTTCTTATATTTCATTCCTCTAGACATGTTAAATAATATTACTTATTAGATTACATTTAGCAGACACTTTTATCCAAAGCGACTTACAAATGAGACACACTCACACACCAATGGGAGCAGAGCTGCATGCAAGGTGCTAGCTTGCCATCGGGGGCAACTTAGGGTTCAGTGTCTTGCCCAAGGACACTTCGGCATGGGATCACCCGGGCCGGGGTTCGAACCACCAACCCTACGATTAGTGGATTAGTGGACAACCCGCTCTACCGACTGAGACACAGCTGCCTGTAGATATATATATTATATTCTGCGCACGGTGACTTAGCGGTTAGCATGTTCGCCTCATATCTCCAGGACCAGGGGTTTGATTCCCCATGTGTGTGTGGAGTTTGCATGTTCTCCCGTGTGTCAGGGGTTTCCTCCGGGTACTTCGGTTTCCTCCCCCAGTCCAAAGACATACATGGTAGTCTGATGGGCGTGTCTAAAGTGTCCGTAGTGTATGAATGTGTGTGAGTATGTGATTGTGCCCTGTGATGGACTGGCACTCTGTCCAGGGTGTAACCCCGCCTTGTTCCCGATGCTCCCTGGGATAGGCTCCAGGTTCCCCGTGACCCTAAAGGAAGGATAAGCAGTATAGAAGATAGCTGGAGATATATTATATTGCCACACTAATCCTACAGCAAAGATGTAATACGACGTTTTAAAGAATTTCATACACAATGACAATGCTATCATTCTTCATGATCACCGCTCAACTATGAAAGATGGCGTTTCAATACCGAACTATCTCTCTTTATTTGATGTCATTGGTGAATGCCGCGAGTCTTGTAAATTGCATTACCTCGCAATTTATTGCTTTGGATTAAAGTTTGTTGGCGCCGTCTGTCAGTTCAATAACGCCGCCACTTCATAAATCCAGGAAGCACGCTGCTTGTTGCCAGCATTGAAACAAGCGTGTGCTTACTTATATATGCTAATAAATTCCACACTCTTATATAATAAGAGGTAATAACAGTCCTGTTAGATTAAACACCAGATCCATCATGACTTGACATGCAATAAACGCCGTAACGCAAATCCACACTGTGCCAAAACCAATCTGTTGTATAGTAATTGAGGCAGGTATTAATGCTACAATGCCATATCACAGGCCAGTGAAGACAGAACTGGTATTTAATTTTGCGCCGAGCTTCTTAAAACACAGATGAACACCCGCTTTCACTTATCAGTTTGTTGGGTTTATTTTTTGGATGGAACCCTTTCCGAATTCTCTTTGCAATCCCTTATTGTAAAGCATTGTATGAACAAGCATGTTGCACAACTCTCTAAATTCCACCTGGTTATTTTAATCTTCTTTCCAAACGCAGGCAATCCCACTGTGCTCTCAGTTATTACCGCTTGTTAAATTGTTCCCTGTCAGCTGCAGACAACCAGTAGCTTTAGTTTCGAGGAGGAGAGGAGGTAGGGACTAAGTGGCACATTGGGGAGATGTGATGGCTGACTGAAAGGGACAAAATTGCATTATGTAAGGGAGTTGAACTCGGATGTGTTTTGGAGGGTCCTCCAGTCCCCTTGATTAAACACTAAAGGGAGGCTTCATTGACTGCACCAGCACTGTGTTCATGCTCCAGCAGGATATAATGTATGTGTATCATTTTTAGCTCCGTGTTAAACCCTCCTGAGTGTTTAGCCCTCCAACACCAGCTGTGCCACAGTGTTGATCTAATGAAGGGTCCTCTCGAAACGTCTCAGGGTGCACATGGGCTTAAGGTTTCCCCAGAGCACATCCGAGACATCCATAGAATTTCCTGAGGATATTTCATTTCTGCCACTTTACTATGCGTTTGAATCAAATTGAGCTGGCACTTTGTCCAGGGTGTACCCCGCCTTGTGCCCGATGCCTCCTGGGATAGACTCCAGGTTCCCCCGTGACCCTGAAAAGGAGTAAGCGGTTGAAGATGGATGGATGGATGGATATTAAACATATTTCCGTTTTCATCACTACAACCAAAACCCAAGCTCTTTGAGACATTTTAGGGCCAGTGGGGGCTTGGTGGGGGGTTTCATGGGGGCAGTGGAGGCTTGGTGGGGGTGTCGCTTGGTGGTTAAGGCTCTGGGTTACTGATCGGAAGGTCGGGGGTTCAAGCTGCAGCACTGTCAAGCTGCCACTGTTGGGCGCTTGAGTAAGGTGCTTAACCCTCTCTGCTCCAGGGGGCGCTGTATCACGTCTGACCGTGCACTCTGACCCCCAACTTCCTGACATGCTGGGAGAATTTCACCGTGCTGTATGTGATCGATAAAGACTCATTATTTTATGCACTGCAAGACATGGACACGTTTGAATGAAAGAATTACCGCATAACCATTAAAACGGCAACACTCTTGAATATATACAGTATATAGCGGTACGCAGGCTGCCTGCACTTGTACTAACAATTCTAAAAATGACATGAATAACAAAATAAGACCGACGCAAGAAATGTTTTTTTTTTTTTTTTTTTTAAATCCAAGTCTGCCTGTGTCACTTCAAAAAGGTAATTAATGATTCATCTCATCAGGTGAGGCATATTGCTCACTGGCGGGTAACAGTAATTAGTTAGATGCTTTTTAGATACAGCATACTGAACACTCATTTCCAAACCATGCGATGGCACCAGATTTTCAGCATGGCACAACCTGACACAGAGCCAGCAATTAAAACTAATTACAGTGTTTTACATATCAAATACCGAAAGGATGATCGTGACAGAGTCCCATTTACATGCTCAAGTCGGTAACTGACTTATTCTAATATATCTATTGTATATTCATTCAAGAAGAAGAAACTGAGTCTATAGTGGGCGCAGGTTCACCAAATCTGGACATTCGAAGATTGGAAAAACATCACCTGGACAGCTTTTTTCAATCTACGACTGTTCAGGTGGGGCGCACGGTGGCTTAGCGGTTAGCACGTCCACCTCACACCGCCAGTGTCCGGGGTTCGAGTCCCGCCAGGGGCATGTGTGTGTGGAGTTTGCATGTTCTCCCCGTGTGTCGGGGGTTTCCTCCGGGTACTCCGGTTTCCTCACCCAGTCCAAACACATGCATGTTAGTCTGATTGGCGTGTCTAAAGTGTCCGTAGTGTATGAATGTGTGTGTGAGTGTGTGTGTGATTGTGCCCTGCGATGGACTGGCACTCTGTCCAGGGTGTACCCCGCCTTGTTCCCGATGCTCCCTGGGATTGGCTCCAGGTTCCCCCGTGACCCTGAAAAGGAGTAAGCGGTAGAGGATGGATGGACTGTTCAGGTTGGGCGAGTCTGTACCCACTGTGTTTCAGATTCCTCAAGCTTCGATGTGTTTTGCATTCTGAGATGCTTTTCTGCTCCTCCCATTTGTAAAGAGTGCTTAATTGAGTAACTGTAGACTTCCTGTCGGCTTGAACCAGTCTAGCCATTGTCCAATCACTTCTTCGATGCGGTATTGCTGACCATAGAACTGCCACTAACTGGGTGTTTTTTGTTTTTCGCACCATTCTGTAGATGTTTTCCTATTCTCATGTTCAATGTGAGAATGGTTAAATACATTGTGCTGTTATCACATCCTTGGCTTGAATTGGATCTCAGGTCTTGTCTAATGTCAGCAGGGTTCGGATGTTTCCGACGTTGACTGAGTTAGAAATGACTGTAACATACTGAGTCACAAAGCCAATGCCAAGGCATCTTTCATGCTTATTTTGACTTTATAAAGACAACATAAAAATCTAAATGTGTCTTTCTAAATTCTAAGCTTACAGGCACACAAAATGAAAAAAAAAATCCAGACCGTATTTACAGTGCCTTGCAAAAGTATTCGGCCCCCTTGAACTGTTCGACCTTTTGCCACGTTTCAGGCCTCAAACATAAAGATATAAAACTGTCATTTTTTGTGAAGAATCAACAACAGGTGGGACACAATCATGAAGTGGAACCAAATTTATTGGATATTTCAAACTTTTTCAACAAATAAAAAACTGAAAAATTGGGCGAGCAAAATTATTCAGCCCCCTTTGTAGCGCCACGTTTTGCTGCGATTACAGCTGTAAGTTGGGGTATGTCTCAGTTCAAGGGGGCCGAATACTTTCGCAAGGCACTGTAATTCAGAGCTGACAACTGCGTTATCTTATTTCGTATCTTAATTACTAAATAGCATACAATTTTCAAAAAAACCTTTCCGAGGTTAAAAAGTGTATATACTTGGTATCGCATATATAACGCACTAGAATATTTCATCGCGCCTTCCTTCTTAAACATAACACACTGTTATCTGGAACGAAAATCGAATTTCACTCAAGTGCCATGATGACAGATCGACAGCAAATCAAGGCCAAGCCATGGTCCAGCAGAGATATGCTACATCAAGGTATTGCTTCTCTGAGAGAAGTCTACACCTCCGATACTCCTACACATCACTCCACTGAGTGTGTGAATGGCTGCCAGAGGTGCCTGGTGCAGGACTCGGCTAGTCGATGCCAGAAGCTCGCCATGAGCTTCTGTTTGATTTTGCACTGTAGCCAACAAATGCGTCGGGTGACATGCGGCAGGGCTATCCTCACCTTGCTCTCCAGCATGGGAACATTGTTAGAGAGAAGCATTCTCTTTCCGCTGATGTTCTTTTAACAGCCCTTCATTTTCTACTATTAAAACAGCATGTACATTTCCACTGGGTTACCATGGTAACACTCAAGGGGTCCTGGAAGGCAAGTGATTTTCCCCCCTTCTTTCTTGTCTCTATTTCTAGCTATTGTCTCTTTTTTTATTGTGGGAAAGAATGGCAAGACAACGAAGCCTCCAGAGAACCTCCAAACAACATGACAAGATAATTACTAGAATGCATTTAAGCAGGTGCTTAAATGGTTGGGGCTTATTTGAGTAGAAGATCTGTAAAGGTGTGTCAGTTTGGCATAGTGCAGGTCAGCTACACACTCGACAGTCGACATACACTGATGGTCCAATAAAGGTAACTGAAGAGCAAAGAAAAGCGACAGCAGCTATATTGTACTGTATGGAGAAAGAAGGGAGGGAAAACGGAAAGATTTAGGAGACATGGCAGTTCATTCCCTCTTGGCTCAAACCTAACAGTAATCTATGTCTGGATTTTGCACGAAAGATTCGCTCCACTTTGAATGTGTGGCCAGAATTGACCTTGGCCAGTGCCAGCATAGGAAGGACAGCCTGCTTTAGACACACATAATCAGCCTATCCTGCTGAGAGAAGAGATGAGGGAGAGGCACACTCACACAGATTAAGACAGAATAAGAGGGGTATTGGAGAAAAAAAAAAAAAAGATGGTGGCTAACAGAGTTGAGAAAAGGTTCTCTGGGTCAGTAAGAGAGAAAGAGAACAAACAACAAGCCAAACAGTGCTGAAATAATATAGAAATACAGCTGAATGAGAAATGGGAACGAAACACTCAAGCAGAGGGAACGAGAAGACTGAACACGGTTTAAACCGGCGCCGATGAATGAGAGTGGATGAGCGATGAGAAGGAAGTGCTATTAGCATGCAGAGTGATCCCTCATATGCGTGCAGAAACCAGCAAAAGTGTTTATTAATGCTGTCAGTATAAAGCCTATTAATCCATGGAAAAAGGTCATTGTTCAGAAGGCTGAGTTGTATTTGCTGCATCCCTTCACTTGTACAGACAAGAGGGCACAACAAGTGTAGCAGAATCTGTCAGCAGAAAAGGGCAAAATAAACAATATTGTTCATAACTGGAATATAGGATGTCATGTTAATTAATATATGAAGCCAATTATGTGGCTATATGGGGATTATTACTGGAACATGGGGTTGCATGGAATGTGAAATGTTTACGTTAAATCCAGACACCCCTGGACGTGGTGCTGGTGGAGTTGAGAATGGCATCAACCTGATGACCAAATCGTTCATTTTTCCTCACCAAATAAAAACAAGGCAAGACTCTTGGGTCAAAGGATGAAACGTGAACGAGAATGAACTGATTATTGATTATTAGTTGTTAGGCTAATATATAAAAATGAGCTAGCTAAAAGCACCCTGCCTGTTGGCCTCACTGAATTAACGTGCTTAATAAATGAACATTATTAAAAGTGTATCGTTCACTATAAAGGAGCTGCTGTGCACGCTGTAGACCATGTTAGATACTAGAAAGGTTTAACGAGACTTAACGAGACTTAACGAGACTTAGGGCGGCTGTGGCTCAGTCGGTAGAGCGGGTGGTCCACTAATCCACTAATCGTAGGGTTGGTGGTTGGAATCCCGGCCCGGGTGATCCCATGCCGAAGTGTCCTTGGGCAAGACACTGAACCCTAAGTTGCCCCCGATGGCAAGCTAGCACCTTGCATGCAGCTCTGCTACCATTGGTGTGTGAGTGTGTCTCATTTGTAAGTCGCTTGTAAATGTAAAATGACATTTCTGTAAAGCTGCTTTGAGACGATGTACCATTGTAAAAAGCGCTATACAAATTGATTAATTATTATTATTATAACGAAATCTTAGTTTTAAGTCAGTTTTGTATGCTAATCACGTTGCTCTCGTTGGCTGGTTCGTTTCGGGAAGGTTGGGTTCCGGACGTTGTGTTATAGAAAATAAGTCAATGGAAGTAATTGAAACTAGAGCAGCAGGTGAGGACAGTTCAGCAAATCCAGGATTACAGATCGGGTCCTTAACAAGCGTCAAGCGTGAAATGAGATCATACATTTCAAACCTAAGGTCACTGGAGGAGACTTTTGAAAGATATTTTGGAGGTAAATTCATTCAAATCCATTTAAATTCATGTAAAGCCCTAAGGTTGTTCTTATTGCATGCTTCTCTGTCTGTATGGTGGATTTTGATCCCAAGACGAATGTGGAGGTTTTTATTCAGTATGGACCTCCAGAAGCTCTAATGAGCAGTACATTTGGGAGGGTCACCTTGGGGATGAGTCCAGAGAGCGTCTGTGGGCAGACTCATTGAGTCGGTTGTTGGTTTAGGAAGAGACAGCGTTAGAGGCATTTAAAGGCATTTTCTGGGATGCTTAAAAAAAATAAAACGTTAGACAAAATGACTCATGGTTTGTTGTTCGATGGATAATCCGACATACAAGCCAACAGGTCGTAAAATGTATATTTTTGATCAATATTAGATGGCTTTATATGATAGATGCTTGGGTGAAACGAGTTACCGATACGAAATTAAATCCAGGGCCATTTCCCATGACAGTCCAGCCAGATGTTAATATACATCTCGATATCTTTATCGTCTATCTTAATCTTTCTCACGTCTGTCTATTTCACACACACAGAGTTGTGTAGACCGACTGCCACTTGAGAGCACTTTAGCTTTTTAAAGAGCAGGCTGAGCCGAAACACTTCAAGCGCTTACTAACGCCTCCCAGAGGAAAGAGTCCCTGTGCACAGACTTTTTTTAACATGGGCTGTGTGAAAAGGTTAAATCCCTGGACACTTCAATGCTCTTTAAACAGCACTGGTCCATCTCTCTTGTGTATTCAGATAGACAGAAAGCATGCACTCGCACTTGCGGTGTGACGTGGGTTCAGAGGAGAGAGCAGGACAGGGGTATGGGGAGGTTATACTACAGTACAAGGCAGTTTTCTGGTAGGTTTTTATTTTTGTTGTTGTTAAGTTCCGTTGTTAGCAAAGTTACGCAACAAAATATCGCCCATTTGCAGTGTTTATAAAACAGCCAAATGACTGTAACCTTGGTTTAAAAAAACAGGTTTTGTCTCATTAACAATATTGATTCATTCGTCTTCAATAATGGCTTTATTTTGGACAGGGTCATGGTGGATCTGGAACGTATCCCAGGAACACTGGGCGTGAGGTAGGAATACACACTATACCGGATGCCTGTTCAGTGCAGGGCTCCATGCACATACTCACACCTATGGACAATTTATCAAATACTGTATCTGAATGTTTTCGGACGGGGGAGGAAACCGGAGAACCCTGAAGAAACCAATGTGGACACTGGGAGTATATGTAAAACCCCAAACAGACTAACCTGTGCTCAAGATTGAACCGGGAACCCTGGACCTGTGAGGCGGCAACATTAGCTGCTTCATGACTACGCTGCACTATTATTAACAATATGCCAATATCAAATCTAAAATTTTGATCAAAGCTAGGGCGGCTTTGTATCAGTCGGTAGAGCGGGTTGTCCACTAATCCACTAATCGTAGGGTTGGTGGTTCGAATCCCGGCCCGGGTGATCCCATGCCGAAGTGTCCTTGGGCAAGACACTGAACCCTACGTTGCCCCCGATGGCAAGCTAGCACCTTGCATGCAGCTCTGCTACCATTGGTGTGTGAGTGTGTCTCATTTGTAAGTCGCTTTGGATAAAAGCGTCTGCTAAATGAATACATGTAAATGTAAAACAAATATCGATTAATCCATGACTCAGGACTGGTTGCTTGTGAATTATCAATATCAAACCCTTTCTTTCTAGCTTATATTACATGTATGCATTGAAAGGACGAAGAGGTAGCAGCTCAAAACTCCACACGGAACGATGAAGTGCCCATGATCCAGCACTGTCCACCAAGCAAGCGAAGATCTTTAAATTGAGGTCAGCCTGGTGGCAAAAGGGCTGGCTCTAAACAATCCACTAGGTATTACCGAGAGACCAAGACGGCTTGGCCTTTTCTATAACAAGCTGACAAACGCCGCCCTGGAAAGTCGGCCGTCTGCAGCAATCAAAATACACACACTGTTCCAGATGACAACCTGAGAGATCCATGGCTTAGACAGCCATGTGGAAATGAATGGGATTGGTTTCTGTTCCACTTTTAAATCCTCAGACAACATCATCGAATTTTTTTTATTTTTATTTTTTTAAAGCAACCAAAGAAAAAAGGTAGGGATTCGGACATATCTGAAACCCTGATGAGTCACCTGCCATGTTACACTCACAGTCTGTATCAGATTACACAGATTGGCAGTGTGTTCAATTAAATGCGCTATATTACACAAATTTCCCAGGAATATTACTATAATAAAGCACCATGTTAAGGAACGTTGAGCTGAATATGAGCATATTAAAATATAGTTTAAAGGAATGAAAAGAAGATCATAAAGCTAAAACTAATCAGGACGAGTGCACTTAGATATAGACGTTTTCTTAACAGATTTAAATGACCTGAGTATCAGTTATAATCATACAAAAATGATCATTTTAATTTAGAACTGGAACTGTATATACTGTACATGTGTATATACACTACATATACAGTATAATCCTATGATAGAAGAAATGCTCCTATCCAAGTTATTACTCTCGCAAGCATATGACCCAAAGAAACCTCAATCCCAAATCTGAATGTAGAATATTAATGCTTACACTGTTAAAAATTAAATGTATTTCACAACAATTGGGCGGCTGTGTCGCAGTCGGTAGAGCGGGTTGTCCACTAATCCACTAATCGTAGGGTTGGTGGTTGGAATCCCGGCCCGGGTGATCCCATGCCGAAGTGTCCTTGGGCAAGACACTGAACCCTAAGTTGCCCCCGATGGCAAGCTAGCACCTTGCATGCAGCTCTGCTACCATTGGTGTGTGAGTGTGTCTCATTTGTAAGTCGCTTTGGATAAAAGCGTCTGCTAAATGAATAAATGTAAATGTAAATGTAACAAAACAATACTTTCATGTCATCATGAGATAGTGATATGGGTATACAGTAAGATGCTTGTATAAACTCGACAAGCAACGAAAGGCTGGAAAAGGAAGCGTTAAAAAAGCTTAGAAACAGATGGAGGTTAATTGGGAACGGGTAAAATGAGGATCTTAGAGAGGCGGAGCCTTTCAGAAGTAAAGATGGGCGGAGCTTCACCAATGTGCGAAAAAAAAAAAAAAACTGCGTCAACGATTTCAGAATAATGTTCCTCGATGTAAAATTGTGAAGACTAGGAATATCTCATCATCTACTTTTTTGGAGTTGTAGATTATTTAATGAACATGATTACTACATAGGGTGCACGGTGGTTTAGTGGTCAGCACGTTCGCCTCACACCTCCAGGGTCCGGGGCTCGAGTCCCGCCAGGGCTATGTGTGGGTGGAGTTTGCATGTTCTCCCCGTGTGTCGGGGGTTTCCTCCGGGTACTCCGGTTTCCTCCCCCAGTCCAAACACATGCATGGTAGTCTGATGGGCGTGTCTAAAGTGTCCATAGTGTATGAATGTGTGTGTGAGTGTGTATGTGATTGTGCCCTGTGATGGACTGGCACTCTGTCCAGGGTGTACCCCGCCTTGTGCCCGATGCCTCCTGGGATAGACTCCAGGTTCCCCGTGACCCTGATAAAGGAGTAAGCGATTGAAGATGGATGGATGGATGGATGGATTACTACATACTGTAGATTACCCAGGTATGTAGTGTATCACTGATTTACATTAGTAACTAACAGTATGAAAGTATGTAGTTTTATTGTTACGAGCCATCACTCCGATCACAAATATGTTTAAAATACCCCCAGTAGAAGTCACAGTGGGATCACGGCTCTGGTGACAGGACTGGAGGTTTAGGACTGACTTGGCTGACCTTCAGTCACTTGTCTTGACAGAAAGTCTCATCATTTTTTTTTCCATTGTTGCTGGTTTGTGCTTTCCGTGATGCCACTGCACCCTACAGTGATCCAGCACTGTCGAATAACCCAGAAGGACACATTTCATCTAGACATGTTTGGCAGAAACAGCAAAGTCTGAAAGTGACCCAAACTTCCAATGCCAGCAAATCAGTTTGACACGCTGAAGTCCTGCACAAACTCTATGAAGCATCAAGGCTTGCGTGGGCCACTCTAGAGTACAAGTCCACACTGTGGCATGGACTAAACTGACAAGAAAATGTCAATGTAAAGGAGCTGATGTCATCCTAAAGGGAAATGCAGTACTTTCAGGGTTTTTAATCTGACCTTATCAAAGGAAGCTAAAAACCATTTAGTGCTGGAGAGATTATATCCATGTGATTCTGTGTAATTAAAGCATGCATTAACCTTAAGCAGAGGTTTACTGTGTGACCTGCAGTGGGATAAAGTGTTTGTCTGAAAAGCTCGAGCCCATAACCGGAGGATCGCATTAAATCAATCTGCTATACAACATCAGCTGTACAGCAGCAAAAATGTCAACAACCACACCCATGACACATGGCTAGAAATAATCTCTTTTAAATACAGCAATACAACTTTTAAAATTATACAATACTGTATATAATAATAATTTATCAATTTGTATAGCGCTTTTTTACAATGGTACATTGTCTCAAAGCAGCTTTACAGAAATATCATTTTTACATTTACAAGCGACTTACTAATGAGACACACTCACACACCAATGGTAGCAGAGC